>CALYDF020009649.1:0-10627 GCA_944474145.2 Dicrocoelium dendriticum
TTGACTAGTAGGTGTATGGCGCATTGGGGGGGGGTGGTGGAGGGCACCCCCCCGGATATTTTTCTATCAGTTGGCCGCAAATATTGTGCGTTTAGGTGAAACAATCTACACTTTCAGTTGGCAGAATAGGACTGCTACTCAATGATTATATAAAATGTTTAAATTAAATAATAGATTTTTGGATCACTTGCTTTCAAAGCAGATACATTATTTTATCTGCATCTGTTTTAAAAGCAGATGTAGCAAACTGAAAATCTTTTGGTAGTTGACAGATAAAAGTCCATGCTGGATAGCAACCCTTCTGGGATTTTAGGCGTGCAATTTAGCAGCGTAGCGTTTACGTCCAAAGGTTAGATCTACATATTGTTTATATGTTTAAAATAAGTTATTACCGTTTTGTTATTCAACGATAACGGTGATATGGAAGTAAAAACAAGCGCACTGCTGTCCAGCTAAACGCTTACTGCAGTAGTCTAAATTTCCATTGTGCATGTACTTAACTTTCGTTCTAACTTGTTGAATTCTCCGATGTTTGCAACTATTTATGATTTTCCTGATAAAAATGAGAAGGTAAATATCAAATGTTTACCTCAGTTTCTTGTGTTTGGCGGAAAGTGCAGCCAATTAAAATATAAAGTTCATACCTGGTGCGCTGCACCTGGATTTGATCCTTATGTTTAATACTGGAAGAAACTTCAAAGCGAGAAGGATTGTCTTCCCTGTGTATACAAATGTACGATCCGTCACGTCGGCTATTGAGGCACACATTACGGTAATTTTGTAATGCAATATGAGCGGTGTGTCCGACGCACTGTAGAAGTGGCTACTTTTTTAAGAACCACCAAGTGACAGCCATATATGTGGGTGAATTGGCCTACAAAGCGCAGCATAAAACCACTGAAACTGACTACCCCGATATTCTGACCATTTGCATAACCTGACCGTTCTAATATTCCTTGAACGTTTGACATAGAGAACTTGTAGTTTCAGTGCTCTGTACGTTGAGCAGTACGGTAAAGTACTGATTGGTCAAAGAAAGGTTTTACTTATTTTGTTTTGATTGTCTGTGGGGTTATGAGCAGCGCACTAATAGGCCACGAATTATTAATTGTCCTGTTAGGGTTTCACGCAACACTGCAGTAAAACGTGTTATAAATTATAAATATTGCAACCGTTATACGTATATTCATGTGTATATATAGTAAATTGCCAACCGTGCTATTTATCGATTTACACAACATATAATACCCTTGCGTGCTTACAGCCATCGTACATAACAGTTAACTCATAGCAACAATGAGTTGAGGAAATGTGAGCGATAAGATTTTACCAACGAATTTGCAACTGTTACAAAAGCTGCAACATAAACTATGGTAATTGTTTTCCTGTTTATACATTTTCTCCTAGGATTAGCCAACACATCTACACGATAGGACAAATGTATTATTGTTAACCCTTATATCTAAAATTGCATTACGATTGGGTGAAATACAGGTCCACTTAAATAGAAGTAAATTTATTAGGAGCGGGTGTGTTAAACATAAACCTAACGTATAGTACTATGGTTTCTTAAACATTTACCCAGTACATCGTTTATAATAGGATGTTTGTTTAACAGAATACAATAGGTTGCTTTTGAGTAATGTTACTTCGTAGCAATACACACGTTATTCTTTTAACTGAAGGATGCAAAATGTACCAACGTTTCAATGCAAAACCTCATACATTTTATGCTTTACCAAACAAAACACGCGGAAAATAATTGACAGCAAAACCGTGTTTATCCATTATACCTGCTTTGGAAGCAATTTATGCTTCTAAATTCCTCCTTTAATGGACAGCGCTGTAACGAATCCACGCATTATTCACTAACCACATGACAGCTAATCATAAATGGATGAAAGCCTGCCATGTATACCAATTAACGCACATGTCTCGTGCAATGCCATAAAGAATTATCTTTGTGCACGAACAGCAATGGTGCCATACATGTCACAGCACGCCTAAATATATTTACTCTCTCTAGTGATTTTTTGATGTGCGTTGAAAGATGTTTGCCAGTTAAGGACTCACATAATAGGAGCAAGTTAGCTGTTGTCTTACATGGAGTTTTTCTTCTCCCAATGGTAAGTATCCATGTTGAGAATGTTTGGCGAAAACAAATAGGCCAAAATAGTGAAAGAGATAAACCGAAAGCCCTTTTTCCTTTAATGCAGAAAATAGTTGACAGTAAAATAATGGTAATCCATTTTCCTGTTTTAATTGGACCAGTTGGTGCCATTTATTTCTCTCTTTAATAAACCATGCAGGGAGGAAACTCGAACTATTCACTAATCGTAAATGGTCGAAAGTCAACGTGTGCACCCATTAGCGCACACGTTCCTGCAACGCCATTTATAATTATCTATGCGCACGACCAATAGTTATGCTATATATGCCACAGCACGTTCACTAATAATTACTCTTTTTGACGATTTTGCTGTGCGTGAGAATGAAGGATTTTTGTTAGTCAAAGAATCACATAACCAGTGCAAGATAACTATTGTCCGGGACCAAGTTTTCCTTACGCACAATCGTGTTTATCGCTGCATAGAACATTCCATGTATATGAAAAATATCCAAGTATTGTAGTAGATTCATAGAGGCATTTGTTTGTAGTTAACAGCATGACGGCATTTACAAGTGGAAACGTCAGCACGAGGGTATAGGCTTACTATGATTGAAGATATACTTCAGAATGATTTTTACTGTCAGTTAACAAAGTCTCGGCATTCAACAGAATATGCAAACGGCAAATAACTGCCATCTCATTGAAACTGTGACAATAAAATTTTAATATGTACTTAGTTCATTTCGTAAGTCACGGAAAAAATTAACCATGAATAACATTTTAAGTTCCGATGTAATTATTTTTACTTATAAACATTATTTTTTACATGAAAGTTGCAACTGGTAGGTCTTTATTTTGATTCACAATATGGTTTAAATCTATAGAAAGTTATGCAATTTTCAACTAAAGCTAAATAATCCCACTTTTAAAGAAAAACAACAATGTGTCTCGTTAAATGATTGAGTTTAGAAGTTATACATATAATATAATAAAATACATGCAGCATGTTATCCTCACCATGGTATACACATGGGAAATATATTAAACCATGCATTGCTCAGGGTAAATCTTATCAAAAATTTTAAGTCTTTTAAAACTTCAGCTTGAGCAATGTTGTTTTCTTTGGCTAAAACAGCCAACTTGTTTCTTTTCACAGACAAATATGTAGGTTGTTATCATTGGCATAAAGATACGCAGTGCATAATAAATACCGTTATACTGAAAATGTATCCATGAAATTATTAATGGCTGGCAGTTTTGTTTCACAACCTTTTTACGTATTAAATCACACGCACTACAAGTCACAAAAGAAGAGTTTAATAATTATCAATAGTTTGTTAAATTGGTGCTAATTTGCCTTTTACAGAAATCAGGATGATACTTCACCAAATAATACGCTATACACTTAGCATACTAAGAAAATATCCGGCAGTGTTTGTGGTTGCATCTGTCTATTTTATATGAAAATATCACGTAAGTATTTAAAAAGTTAGATGAGATATACAGAAGCGTTAATTATCGGTTATTGATACGGTAGGATACATTGTTAGATACTGTTTTCAATTTCCGTATTATCTTTGTTTCGAAAGCCAAAATCTCAAACTAATTTCCTACAATTACCGTAAAATGTAAAACACAGCCTCGATCATTGCACACAGCGTACCCGTTTCATAGATAGTGAGAGCTGGAAAATTTATACTTTTGAAAGTTTTCACAAAGCATCATCCGTTATGTACAAGCAGCCAAAATGCTGATGGTTAATAATTGTCAACCAACAAGATTGCATGCGGTGCACGATTGAAAACGTATTATTACAGACGAAATACATAGCAGGACGTGCGACTACTACTGGGACATCATTGGGCAAAATTCTAGAGCGGAGATACCTAAAACGTCTCTCGACTTCAGGGTAAAATATCCGAAAAGACAATAAAGAAATAGTTTTATTTTGCTACCCCTTCATCATACCGCTCACCCACTAGATGCAAGCAAAACACTGTGTCAGCATAAGGTCATTTTAACCACGACCAATTGACACATACAGTGGTACACACCAGCTAAGTATTATACCGTAGCCTGTGTTATAGTTTCAACAATAAAAGAAAAAATGCCGACGCACGAATGTTTGGCATTAACCATTTACCCGATATCGATATCCAACCATACGCTGCTAAGTTCTGCTGACTTCGCCTGCTTCTATACCAAAGCACATTGTCTTCTCAGTATGCTGAATGAGCACCGCACTCGCTAGATGTACAACATTTGGAACACTGCCATATTTTTCTACCATGTGGCTATCAACAAGTAAATAATTATCATTACTGCAATTGTCAATGTATCCTTGACTATGTCGCTCTCCTCTTAGGTTACCGCTGATATGTGGGAAACATGATGTAGAAAGCATGATACACCAAAACCACTGACCACGCGATTAGGAAACCATATTTCCAATACCAAACCGAATAACTTTTCCGGATTCGTTTTTGTGTTGCCTGAATTGTCGGCCGACGGCGAGGAATTCAAAATCCCGAATAATTCACCATGTACATATAGACTGCTTAAAGAAGGAGATTAACGTAAGGCTAGGTGTAACTCAGCTGAAGGCAAAACGAGGAATTAAGTATTATCCTGGTCACAAAATGGTGGTTTTTTTCCTACATCCAGATTTGAATGCGTAACCACACAAGTGAATCCGCCTAACCGATTCGCATTGTCCATAGTTCATGATAGTTATTGTTTACAAGTAAGACTTCATCGAAGATATGGGTGAGGCGAAGTAATTTGATGTTTATACCAATCAAAAGTGAATAATGTCATTTCGTTTATAAATCTTTTCCTTAATCATTTGCTGTTGTTTGCGAAGTTGAGACAAAAACATATCGACACGAAAAAAAGTTGTTTCAATTGGACAACTTTTGTCCATGCAACGTTTCCGTAGCTATTTAACTGGTCAAAGAAATTTGATGCTTGCGCATCATAAAAACTAAAAACCTGTGGGGGCATTGTTTTCATGCAATCGTTGAAGGTTTTGGTAAGTTACTGTTTCTGTTGAAATTTCGATCTATGCAACGGGTGAGATCTCTGTGATTTATCTTTTTATAGAACAGCGAGAGATGACTTTACAGTGGCATTGTCAAAGCGCACAAGTTGAACCAGATTGCAAACAGAAAGCACTTTCATTTTGTTGAATAATACCATGACATTTATTGCATCTAAATTGGTTGGTGACTACGCGGTTTCTTTAGTACGAGTCTTGCAGTGAATCTATTGTCAAGTCCGTTAAACTCACCGGCAACTATACAACATGAAATCTGCAGGTATTTAAGGACCGCAACTATAAAGCCGTCGCAAATTTTTCACCTTCGTATCTTTGATATCCGGGTGAGACATGAACATCAATCAATAAAATCGCAAGATATCTATCGGCAATCTCGGATGCAGTTCATAATTAGACAGCGTATGCATTGCTAGCATTAATGAACAATGATTTATTTCGATATCACCAGGATTATTTTCTGTAAATAATAGCGCCATTACTGCAGTTCACATTTTAAATTGGAAGTCAGCTCAAAAAGAGCTACATCCGTCCAGTCCCACAACTTCAGCTTCAATGTCAGCTTGAAGCCAGGTTTACTGAAGCGTTATGACGCCAATTTGAGAATATTCACTACATTTCATAAAATAAATAAGGTGTTATTGGCAATTAGCAGGTATCCCAAAGAGAGAGGGATGTAGAAATTATGGAATGGTTTCTTGATGTTTCATGAAGAAATCTCTTTTTTCGCTAAGTGTTAGGCTGTTTTGTCAGCACAGATTATATGTTTGCTGTGTTGCCAACCGTTTTGAACAATTATGTTTGACATTTAGATCAACAAGGAAGCTTTATTTAAGGATAGCATCTGTTTTGATATTTTACTGGTAAATAAAGTATTTCGGGTCTGTGCAATAAGCAATATATGACCCCCTTGGAAAGGGTAAGTTGAACCAACAATGCATTGATTTGTTACTAAAAGCACTATTAGCTAAGGACAACAACAATGAGGAAAAACGGTTTTCTTCGGGCGTTTAGTTTTTATTTTGCTATTCGTTACATCCATCAAGTGGACAAACCTGATGCTTCAGGTCTTTAGGAAAAGCTACATTTGCCTTCCGATTTACGTCTTACCATGCGCACCAGTTAGACATAGAATAATGAAGAATAACTTTAATAGATTGATGTAATCAACTCTTGAGACATGAGAGGAAAATAGTACGCATTGTGAGGCGTAAAGGAAATAAAATATTAATTTTATCAAAGTAATATGAACATCATATTTAATACATTAGTAGTGCATGCTATCCTTTTGTCTAACACAGAATTGTTATTAGTATAGCGTTATTTTTTGTAATGGATGAAAAGGAAAATTGGTAAAACCCAAAGATTAACTGCATCAAACGTTTCTACGGCAGTTTCTTGTCGACTGCTAATGCAATTATTGAAAAAAATTCTTAGAAATTTAGAAAGAGGATACCTACAAGCTGGTAAATAAATTCAACATGTTTTCTGTACCATTTTCAATGAAAGCATGAGGGTTTTATTGGAAAATGTATACCACTTACAATTTGCTTATTTTAATTCGAATTTTTATATTCCAATGTGGTTAGTTGCGTTTTCAAAGAGAAGTTTGTTATATGTTGCATATTAAATAAGGCTTTTCCTTTCTGTCTGCAATATACTTTCCTTCTTGTTTAGGACAAATGTTTGTGCATTCCAAGATTTTTACACGTTTGCTTATAGATGAAAGAACAAAATCTGAAGCTGTTTGGTGACACAGGGTACCCATACTATACAGTGCAAACACAACCGGATTTAAGTCTGTCCGCTTTACTTTTCAAGCCTTTGTTTCATTGCGTCACTGATCTAAGCGAAGTGTCTAATCTGCTATGACGAAGATACACGGAAAGATTTACATCCGGTTTGAACCAAGAATCAATAATTTTGCAAACATGTCCAAAAGTAGCCTGAGCGATGGGATAATTTATTTGCAAATTTCGCCAGAATATATTTCTTGGAAGGGCACAGATTTGAGTTAGGACTTTAATAAATTATTCCAATAAGTGATGCTACATATTAGGATTCGCAGCGGTTGGTTGAATGATTTGCGGATTTATACTTTATCGACCGAAGCTATATAGTTTAATTGCAATGAAGTAAACGTAATTTCTATTTTAACGATGTTATTTATACAACACATTTAAATTTCAGTGTAATTACTATACGTTTCGGTTCCTGTTACTGATATACCTGGACTAATTTATGGTACTAATAATTTTATTTGGTGCATGTGATTTAACTAAGGTAATTTGTATACTCATCAGTTCACTTCCTTAGCAACATATTGAATGTCTCTATGAATCCCAGGGTTCTATACTTTGGGCTATAAATGCCATGAAGTTAGACGGATTTTATCTGTTGGCTGAATACTTTAGAGGGCATTTAATGTTTTAAAATATTTATGACTTTGCTAAATAGTATGAAAACACTCCCTATTCTGGACGCTAGAATATTGAATCCAACGCAAAACAAGTATTTATTAATAGAAGCCTGACTTATTTGGGGTTAAAACTATGATATACCGTAGACAAAAATAAAAGCATTCCACCAGTGGGAATGAGCTATATTAGTGTTTACGATGCATAATCGTAATTCATGACTCATAACGTTTCTGACAAGCAAAACGGCCTTCTACAATGTCTAAATATTTGAAAGTATGACGCCAGCATCTCTTCCAGACCCTAAATGCCAGATTCTAGCAAATTCTCCACGAGCTCTACAGAAAATTGGCTTAAAGTTAATCCATTAACCATCGGTGAGAGTATGCGAAGACAAATGCAATCTGATGCTTTTCAATAGAATTTTAAATATTGGAATATTTCACTCCTCTTTTTATATGACACCTGTAAAATATAGGCAGACAAGTGCAATCCATCAAGTGATAAATGATTTCAATATACCCATTAAATTTAACTTCTTAACTAACTGTATTGCACTAAAGTTTTAGCTCCAACCAATAAATTGGTAAATAACATATAAATTTTGTGTACTTTACAATAATATACCATAAAGTTACTTTACCTAAAGACAAGGCTAGAAGCTTAATACATGCTTACAGGATAACATGCTATAATTTAAGATAAATAGTCCGAATCATACTCATGCTGCTAGACTGCTAAAATTAAAGCCCTTTGCAAGTGTTTCAGTTAGAGAATAACCTTGGAACATCTCCTGATTCTGCTCAAGACACTCACTTTTATATATTTGCAAAACGCCCTGACATTTATGCACCAATTACTGACATGCAATTTTATCAAGTTTTATGCAAGTACATATTAGTACATTCATGTTAATTTATGCGGGCATCTGTTTATGCTTATATATATCGATGATCATAGTGCAAATGTAGTTTTTATGACACGGTCTGAAAACGCAAAATGCGGACTGAGCAGCGGTCATGATACTTTTACATAACTAATTAAACGCTATCTTTGTGTTACAAAATAATGCAGAGAGGTCCATTTAATAGTCCGGCGTCAACTTTCTTGGCCCTGGATGTCATTGTCGCCTTCTGGTAGTAACGTCTCACGCCAACCAAACAAAGCTGGTTGTGGCGTTCAAGCGGTACCTACTCTCACGCTCTAGCATAACCTCAGGCAAAACGGCTTCGCTGTCTAATTGATCCAGCCTCATTCTCAAGACTTGTTCCGGCATTCGTTTGCATAGAGTTCGTAGAGCAGTTTTCCATGTCAGGTAAGACGGCTTCCCTTTGTGTCACACTTTTGCTCGTCATTCTTTTGCAACACGCAATTTTTATTTGCATCAGTTATTGTCCACTTGATGGAAAACCAAAGTCCAGTTCAGAGGAAACCTTGGTTAATATTGAGATTGTGCGTCGCCATCCATCCGCACAACGTGTATTTCAAAATGACCCTCAAATCCAAACAGTAGCTCATGTTGCAAACGTAGGCGGTCCTGACCCGTTGGCCTAGGGTTAGATATCATAACTAGCTTCACAAATGGTCTCGGGTTCGATGCCTGCCAACTCCATCTGATGAGACGTAATAACATCAAAATGCGTTATTTGATTGCAGTGTTTTCGGTCGGGCAACACACAGTTTACATTTACACTAGTAGAGAGATTCACACGTTCCGCTTCTTGCCCTTGTGGTACATTCGTTTACAGTATGCATTATACGGTTTACAATATTGTCAACATCGTAGCTAAATATGTATGAGAGCACCGATCGCGGCCGACACCTTTCGATGGTAAGACTATTTTACCTGTGTTGCCCTTAGGATGTATATACAGAAGTTGCTATACCTAATATTTGTTAATATTTTGCTGATTCTAAATTTTGAATTATTAAACTAACTACTATATGGTCAGTGCAGATTTATCCAGGGTAAAAATTACGAGATTTTGCTGTTTTAAGCACCTTGATTTCTAGTTACTTAATTCGCTTTTATTTCCCTGCCTAACCCGCTAGCTGGAGAAAAGCTATCACATATATCAAACTTGACCATAGCCATTTTTATGCCTTTGGGTTTTTGTTTAATAACATGCATACTTTAGATCCTGGCCCACCCAAATTATGATGTGTTGTACTAGGGCGGCGATAACTACTAAGCCATCATGCATTTAGTTACACTTAATTACTTTTGTCCCATTAGAACTTATAACACACAATGTATGATCAGTCTATTAATCTCTTTTCCTTATCAACGTCCGATTCTAATCTCAAATTTGCTGTACAACGGGTTTCACCTCAGTAGACTGCTGCCTCTTTTGAGTTCGGTAGATGATTGAATAAAATACCTCCTAAAGTGTTGTGAATATTTATTGGAAATAATTACGATTAGCCGCGGTTGTGTTGCTCGCCTCATTTTCTTGATATCACGGTAGATCACACCATGTTGGGTTTTTGTATTGACCTGGGGTTACAAAGGCCATCCAAAATCGCCGACGGATAACAGAATAACACACTGTCTATAGCATGTTAACCACTAGTAAAATGTTCGCTTACTATACCGTGCGACATGCTTAGTTTGCTTTGGTTTCATCTAAGTTTCAAGCCGTGTTATGCAAATTGTGCATGGGCAGCTGATTTTTATCAAGTATATTAATTTGAGATTGTGTGTAATAAAGTTTTCTTAAGAGAAAGGATCTGACTCTATTTTTATGCCACATCTGACTAATAATATAAAGTAACAATGACCGTAGCAGATTGCTGAATCAAAGATTGATAAAACGGAATTGTTTTAATTTTATTCAAACTTGTTCACAGCTTTCAGCATGCACTCCATTTTCTTGACTTAATTATATTAGCTAGATGTCACTTACCTATGTAAACATCTGCCGTGGCATCAGATCCAATTATAAAACTAGTTTGCAACTGTTGAAAAAGCTATATTCCCGTTTAGTTTTAGTCTGCAGCTAATTATTTGACTGCAGATGCTTGGCTGAATCTCAAATAAATGTG
>CALYDF020009650.1:0-10625 GCA_944474145.2 Dicrocoelium dendriticum
CTGTTGTCTGTGGTATGAAGCAAAGCTGTCTTGGCCCCTATCCTAATTAACATATTAAAACGCAATGATGCCTTGTGCTTTTGATGCTGCGTTTGATTACGGTGTCCACATGGAGCATCGTATTGATGGTGGGTTATTGAACATCCGTCGTTTTGGAGCGAGAACCCTAATGTGTGTATGAGACAATTTGACGAATGGGCGCCAGTTGCATACAGAGCGGATGAGTTGCAGCGCATGACGACGGCCCTCGCTTCGACGGCGACCAAATTCGGACTCACCAACAACACAAACAAGACTGCCTTTTTCACCCTAGATTAGAAATGGAATGCGTATGCCTGCCGCAAATCCACAAAGGTGGTGATCCTTTATAAGTCACCTCTAGATTTTGTTTCATGGGGAGTGTATTTTCGACCTACCTTCAGATGATGAACGAGCTGCGCATCCGTGTATCGAAGACGGCTGCCGCATGTGAAAAGCTTAAGCATAAAGTGTGGAACAATCACCAGCTGACCATTACCACGAAGTTGATGGTGTACAAGTCGATGGTTCTGTCCATTCTTCTACAGGGTTGTGAAACTTGGAGGAGGCTTTACCGGAAGGCCGTCCGAAATTTGGAGTGATTTCCACAATAATGCCTGCGTCGTATTCTGCGCATCGGCTGCGATGAGCGAGTTCCTGACATAGAGGTGCTCCGCCGCAGCGACAAGTGCAGTGGACTGCATACTTCTGCTGATGCATCTGAGGTACCTCGGGAATGTTCGCCGCATGAATTCGACCTGGATATCGAAATAGCTACTTTATGGCCAACTGCGCGCAATGAAGCGAAACGTGGGAAAACCGAAGTTATGTTACCAGGACATGATCAAGGTGAGTTTATCACGAACTAATGTTGATTTCAGGTGTTGGGAAGCGATGGCAGTGGATCGGCGCCAATGGCGAGAGCTTATCAAGTGGGCGGTTGCTCAGGTGCATGAGGAGAATAAACGCCGTGTACAAAAGCGACAGGTGCAGACGGAGGATAGCCCATCGACGTCGAGCGCATGGTGCGATAGCATATGCCGGCCCCTTAGCCTTAAGGATCGCAAGCCCGCCTCGTAATGCGAGGGCGTGGGTTAGAGCCTGTGTTGGGAACAAGTAACCCCGCAGTAATTTTAGCCCATGCGCGACCGGTGATGGTTGAGCGGCAGCAAAGCGTCCGTACTGCGTCCCGACTTATTCTACTGTAGCAAATGCGGTCGCGAGTTCTTCAGCCAAGTCGGCTTAGCAAGCCACCAGCGTTGCCATACGAGTCCAACATCGAAGAGGCGATGAGTAAGTTGAGTAGGCAAACATCATCAATGCAGCGATTGGTAAGTACGGTGCTTCCGATTCATTTCCATTTACTAACCCAGGCCAATAATGCGGTTGATGTGGTGCGTGTGCTAAAGCATCGCTGCAGTTGGTTTGTACGTGTGCCTGCCTCCCTATTGATATTCTTGCATTTCCGGTGTTGTCTGTTGATGGATATCCCCGGTGCCGCTACTGCCGCTGTGCAGATTGAAGGAGTGTGCATCGGCTCCGTTGATGAAACATGGCTCGCATCCATATGCCTCCCGGTCTTATTCCTTCTGGTTTACACTGGTTATGGTGTGTGTGGATGAAGCTGTGGGTGGTGCAGTGCAAGCCACACGTGGTCCCTCTGAAGGTGCAGGCGTCCCGTGACTGTCCTTCGGAGGCTGCAATGACAGGTAAATCCGGAATTGGATGTCACCAAGCATGTGGCGAACGATTATCCTCGACGGTTTATCAAAAAACACAGTCAACTGTGAGGGCCGACGGACTTAGTGCACATGGCAGTCAAGGAAGTTTATACTGAGTTACCTTTCACATGCGATTTCAACACGCTGAAGACAAGTAAGCGGATCATCTCAGCTAAGCAGGAAAGTTACCACACCGCGTAAGTCGTTGTGATCAACCAAACCCGAAGTTTGCCCGCCCATCTAACTAAGGAACCTCAAGTTATCCGGACAACTCTCATAGTGGATACCAATTCAGGTATAAATGCGGAGCCAGTTACATAGGTAGAACTGATAGGACCCAGACTTCCCGAATGAAGGAACACGTGGTAAAATGGGTTCAGTGTGAAGTTGCCCAGAACTA
Organism: Dicrocoelium dendriticum; assembly: GCA_944474145.2. Taxonomy (NCBI): domain Eukaryota; kingdom Metazoa; phylum Platyhelminthes; class Trematoda; order Plagiorchiida; family Dicrocoeliidae; genus Dicrocoelium; species Dicrocoelium dendriticum. The sequence goes on from CALYDF020009650.1 coordinate 2,140, forward strand.
TCCCCTCAACATCCGTGCTTGTATAGGCCACCGGTTTCCTCGGTAGTCAAACCTCTACTGGTATCAAGTCATCGGACAGTGATCAGCGCAGCGTTCAAAGTAGTGATGCGTCACGTTAACCCCCTTTCCTTCGATTTGTCGAGGCCGTTGCAATAAGCTGGATGAAGCCAGTCTTGTGCTCTAAAAACAATTATTCGTCAGCTTGAGGCTGCCCTGGACGTGGAGGTTGGACTTCCGTCATTCACTATGCGCCTCAGGCTTGTCTGGTCGCACTCAATGTTAGCCATAAATATGCATATCAATTATTGGTAATGGTACTGATGAGTCAAAATGGAATGCATGCGTCTACCAGCTTTCGTCCAGTATGCCGGTCTGTCACAAAACTCAAGAGCAAAAAAGCTACTCAAATTAAATACAAATTGTCCCGAGCGGTGCTCATGAGACACGATATTCTAGTGGTACGGTGTTAGCTGGTAATCGGGTAATGAATACAACTCCTGAGTCCGGTTATCTGAGGAGTGCAAGCGAGGAGGAGACGATTTGATTACTCGGTAAGGTCTGGATACAGAGGGAAACAACAATATTACTCAATTCAATATGGTCATTATATTAATATAAAGCAGAGGTACTCTTGACATTCAATAGCAGATTGATGGAATAAGAGATGCAATTGCTCCGAAAAAAATAAAACTATCGAGAGATAAGTGTCGGATAGCTATACATATTAACTTTTGCTCCTGTGCACATAGAATTTGTCACGTCACGAGCATACCAGCCCTTTGTAGTGTTGATTGCTGTTTCAACCTTAAATCGTAGGTTATATGGAGCTTCCGGATCTCGTCAGAACCGGGTTAAAGAACGCAACCTAAAACTCCCTCATAAATAATCAAATCTTCAATCCAAGATAGATTCTGACGGATGAGTTGGACTACATATGTGATGTGGCGTAGGCCACTAGTTGACATCCCGACCATTCCCCAAGTGGTATCACTGCGTAATGCATCATATGTGATGTTAGACGTAGGTTAGATAGAAATAAGCAAGGGAGCTAGATATATTTGGTGTTGAAGTCAACAGGATGTCATTTGCTACAGTGTAAAACATATAGAGGAGCTTCCACGAAAATGTTTGGTGTGTCCACTAACAACGCTTCATTTGCCAGATCCTCAACTATAGCTGCAAACCGTACATGGTGTTGGGGTCTGCGTGTCAGTGGAGACATTCACACTTTATTTATTTTTATTGGTAAACATCTTGTAGGTGTTTCTTGCCTACTTTAGTACTATCACTATTTTATTTCTTCCCTGAGTCTACTATGAACTGAAATCCCTGAACATGTTTCGATCGATTGATGAAGTTGGATTGCGCGTCAGCGGAAGATTGAAAGAGTGACTCGGCCACTAAAGTCCCATTTCTGCCTTCTGGTCAGACTGCGCTTGTTCAGATTGAGGGGATATCAGTTAACGGAGAATCTAACCCCAACAAGGTCTGTTGTACTTCTCACTGAACAACGTGCATGTGCGAAACTGTAAGGAACATAAAATCATGCATATTTCCATCCCATAGGTTGAAGGAATTTATGAATAAAATCAGCATACCTCTTCATCTTTCAATATGTAGGAATAGTCTCTCGCACCGTCGATAAATAAGAGTTATTCATTTATTCATTTAAAACAGTAAGCACAACCGACGAAAGTTGATATATGAGATCACAGATTTTAGTGGTTTGTGCGGTTCACACACTACGAAAGTTAGATGACCTCTTCGTTATTAAGACAGTGTTTCCACAAACAAAATCCTCATCGATATCAACAGCAACAGTGCATCAGTAATACAAACTGAAGATGCGCTATCAAACGACCATGAAGACAGATGAAGTGAGGAATAATAAAATGGACAATGGGAACGGAGTGTAACGTCATAATGCTCTAAGCAAACATCCAGGACCAAAACACCGATATCTTGTGGGTGACACATGGCCACAAACGGCCATGAATGGCAAGAAAATAGGGCGACATCGGCGAGACAGCTTCCTTGTGGCTTTCACTGCCCAGCGTCATAATGGGTAATTACCTCGCAGATAAACCTGCAAGCGACAATAGTCAAAGACTTGAATGTGACGCACAAACTCAAACACAGGGGTCCAAGTCTCACCCAGAGGAGAACGGTCTTCACTGTAGCATTCCATGTGTGGCCTCTCAGACGGAGAATAATGTAACCCTAGCATCACAGATGTAGCAGGTTCAATAAGGCTTTCCTGGATTCACAATACTGAGCTAATGTCAGCATCCACACGCCAATCGATACTAGTACGGCTATCATCAAGATAGACGCCAGGCCGTAGCCTTAAGAATCACAAGCCTGCCTTGTAATCCGAAGGAGCGGGTTCGAACCTGCATACGGACCGGGCGACTTTCGCAGTATTCTTAGCCCACGTGCGACCGCTGGTGGTTGCGCGGCAGCAAAGCATCGGTACTATGTACCGGCGTACTGCTGAGCCTTTCTGTCTTCTTCTTTATCAAGGTAGGTAAATTGATCAATTTCAGCTGCTCGTCGCCAATGCTCAAGGGGTAATCGATTAGTTGGTGGTCCTGCAACGGTGCTTTGCATTATGGATGTGGGGGGCGCATTCCAAACGATGGGACTTGTCCAGTAGTTATCCACAGTTAACAGAACTGCTCGTGATAGCCAGACAGCAAGACGATACCGCCCACATAGACCAGGACAACCAGTTTCCCCCAGGTAGTCTTTAATGTCAATATGGTGAGACTGCAGTTGGGCATTCAGCAATGCAGTTCGGAGTAAAGTTGAACAAAATTGACAAAGAGAACACTTATGGCGAACACCGTTTGTTGTCGGAAAAACCAACAATAATTCGCCGTAGGCCTGATGCGCCTTATAGTGCAGACGAAGTAAAACGGTCACATGTACAAGCTACGCTAATTCACAAGTGGGATTCAGCATGGTTTAAGAAAAGTCAAACTAAGAGTTTCTTCTAAACGTAGTGTTTCTGACAAAGTAAATGGGGAACTGCAAGCGAAATAGGATATGCCAGCGGCATATACTAATAGCGCTAGAGAGTGGTACTCGCTTGATCATCCTTGCTTCATCAAACCGAAGAAGCAAACTGTCCCAACCTCACGTGGGCAGTGACAAAGTCATCGAAATACGTTGCGCCACAAACATCTGTGGTACTATCTCAGATTAAATGCGCCAATGGCTACAGGACGCATTTCGAAAACACTCTTGAAGTCATCAGAGTAAGTTCGAAAGGCTCAACCGGTGGTAACGATACAGTGAAAATGCGAGGAAATACACTGGCATGTGACTAGTTCATAAAGTTAGCGTTTGTTGGAAATTGAAAATAGTTATGACCTCACAGAAGCACAGAAAAGACCAATTCCGCTAGGCCAGAAAGACTGAAAATAGTGACGTCAACAATCAAAAATCACCTATCTGTTGAGGGCGGATACTGACAGGGACGTGCAACGGAAATTTTCATTTTAGTTTTAAAACATACTCAGTACGAGTGGATAATAAACCGCACGAGAGTAGGTCCAAAAACAACACAGTGCACAGAGTATAACTCATTCTCAATTGACATCCAAAAGAGTAATCTGGTTCATAAATCGCGAGTAGTGTCGACCAGGAAATAGTCACTCATAGCTTCATGCAGCTGGATGCCCAGTCCGGCTCAGACTAGACAGATGGGTTTTGAGAAACAAGACCTAGGTAAATCAAACCGTCATTGGAAAGCAGCAGCCGCAAAGTCGCAGGGTGATGAGGAAATGTGAACCTGATGCCTGTCCGAAAGCATTGCACTCCACGACCGGTTTAGAGCTTATTTGATCACATTAGGTGGATAGCAGGCATTCGAACCCGAGGTCTTAGGGAGGTTACCCGATAGCTCTACCCGTAACCCACCGAATTAATGTGAAATTTGTTGTCATGGCCACGCATACGAGGGCGATCAGCCATGAAAGGAAAAGGATCGGAGCCAAAACCAATAGAAAATCAACCATGACGGCGATGAGGGACAAGAGCATGAACATGCGGTGCTTAAGCCTAAAGAGCAAATCGTTGCGATAAGGGTGTATCATCTTAACAAACTGGGATGGGTTGCTCAACTCTGTGGTTCATCTCGGTATGCCAAGAGACACTTTCCGAATGGCATCACATAATTCCTTGCGCTGCAGAGGTTAAGGACTAAGGATCAGACAAACACAATCACGCGACAATCCGGACAAAGACGACGACTGGGAGGAAGTCAGTGCTCTTCTACCCCTAACTCAGTCGTGAGAGACGACAGTATACCGATTATAAGATCAGCTCGGGTGGTGTAGCGCACAAGTGCACTATGTGCTGTCTCTGATGATGGAAGAACGTACCCACCGGCTCGCTACCGCGCACCACAAACCATAAGCCCTGGCCAATAAGGTTCCAACATTCACCTATGATAGACCGTGGACGCGATGGTAGGAAAAATGAATATTGTTGTCTATGTGAGAACTCATACGTGATTGGTGTTTTCCAAGGTAAAGACTACATTCGCATTGGTTCTAACAGCATTCGCACCTCATGTGCCATCGGCCGATAAGTGTGACTGACTTCTCATTTTGCACTCATTCGCAGTCGGAGCGTGCCGCCTTTCTAAACCACCCATTTAGGGCAATGACGTCATAACCAAACTAGAATAAAATGGTAAGCAACAGGTAATCCGTGCCTCTGGTGACCCAGGATAATTATGGCGTCGATATTGCACTCAGTGGAAGTGCAAAGAGCGATCTGTTCGAAAGGGGCCCGGTGAATAACCGTGTGTGTGGGCACGGATTCGGACATAAATGGAAGCTGATAAACATCGTCTGAAGACAGGGTGCCTTTATATTTTCTTGGCATACGATCGCACCGGGGGCACCTTAGAGGGCGCCTCTACCGGTGTCTTATAACTCCGTATAGTCAGAATTAAGGATATAGTTGTGGTAGACGGTGACACGAATCCTCAAGTGGACCGCGTATTGGGTTACAAAGCCTGGTTATAAAGCCGGGATCGGAGTAGGAGCTAGTAACCGATGCTGCAACTGTGTGTCGATCACAAAATTCGTACTAGTAGCACCAATTTCCAACGCATGACAGTACTGCGTCAACTGGTATCCACTGAACGAAACACTGACTTGGATCCAAACTGACCCTACTACTAACAGCTACAGGTGACGCCGATAGGTGTAGTACCGTCGATTGAGTCATTCATTATCCTGATAGGCTCCTGTAGGGCATTCGCTCTCTCAACACCAGTGGAATGACTAAAATTTAGGTTTTTTACACGTCTCTGTTTTCACAGTCCGCGATTCTGTCCTAATAAGCCGAGTTGGGACGTCAGCTGTCACTGACAACGAGACGAATGAGCCGGAATTCGATAATTTCTCCATGAGCTATAAATAATATTCCAAAGAAACTAGTCCGTTGTAGTTCATGTGTAAACGTGCATTAGCCTCACTGAAGCGCGGTAGTTTGGCTCTTAATGGATTCCGTTGCAGTGTCCCTGAAGCGGTGTCGAGTCCAGAGTCACAAAACTAACAAGGGACGTCGGTGGGTCATGAGATAGAGAATGCAGGTGCAGCTAGGAACAAACGAGTACTGTACTAATTTATTCGAAGCAGGAGCCCAAGAAAGTCCAGAACAAATGATAAAGAAGAACAGTTGAGGTATTCTCAATCGTGTAGACCAAACCGTTAGCTTGAGCCACAAAAAGAGCAGTGAAGCAAAAATTCATTTATTTGCATTGCCTAAAGAGCCCGAAACCACTCTAAGAAGTCGATATCACATTTTCTACTTCGGCGAGGTCCGATGAAATTGCCATGCCGAAAAGAAATGAGACGCCCGGATTCAACGATCAACGTCCAATGATGTTGAAAAACTGGTGAGACTCATTGGTGACTCAGTTAGCCGCTCTGACGTACAACACTGGAGGTGCCGGGAAGATTTGTTCAACCAGGTGATTATGAAAAGCCCCTCAAGCTAAAAAAAAGAGTGTAGAACGGCATGCGAGGACTAGTAAAGCATTTCTCATATTACTGTTCGCTCTAAGTTGCTCTTGGTGATTCACCGGGCTTCGTAAGAGTAACCAGTGGAGGCCGAGCTGGCTTCCGATGCGGTAAAGAATGCATTAAACACATATCTACTCCCCGGCAAATTCTGAAACAGTAACGTACATACAGATAACGGGTCCTAGTAGTCCACCTTTGGCTTGATTGCCAATAAGGATTTGCAACTCCTTGAAGGATATGCCATAGAAAATTCTTCCTATGCTGAAATTTAATTTAAATTATATTCATGAGACTGAGTACTGTTCTAGTTGGGGTCGTCTCCTGGCACACATGAGGTGTCAGGGTTGTCCAATAAAGCTCTTTCTCTAAGTTTGTGCTCCAAAAGACAAATAACTGTTATCAGGGCCTTTTCCGTAGTGAGAGGTCTGCAAGTTGACAGACTGGCGAGCTTAAAGTACACGGACGAGAGTTATTCCAATGCTGGACTCAGCTTGCATCTAAACTCTGCCGAGTAGACTGGCACATGGCGTTATGTAATTTGCGTCTTTTAAACTGCAAGGTGTAGTTGCAGGACTAAGCCAACACGTCACCTGCGGTTACGGTGGGATATCCTCTTATCGGTTAGGCGTCGGGTGTGAGGAGCTGCAGTGCGGACAAGGGTACGGCGTTAAAGACAAAACACTGGTTGCGTGTGGGTCCCGTTAACCGCAAAGCAGTATCCATATCTGAGGGGGCCACGGAGTGAAAGATGATTTCCGGCAGTTGATATTTGGTCACAGAAGCCCACTTGCTGCATAGGATTGTCTGTTGAATTCGAACTGCTAATTTTAGGTAACTCACATTCCCCGCATGCCAAGCGATTAGCTCCATCGGCATGCAGTGACTAACCTATATCGAGTGAATTCTCTGTATGACCAAACAAAAAGAGATCAATAGATTAAAAGATTTAACTGGATTGTTAAGTTCCAGCTTCCTGCATGAGAGCCTGCGCGTACGTCACAGTACTAACTTTCCTTGTCCAGCCAACCCAGTTCATAGGCAACCAAGCAGCGCAGAATGGATGAGTGGTAAAAAGATAGCAACTAAATGTCGGTGGAAGTGAGATACCTGAGCCGTGTTGGTAGAATACAGTTATGCATGTTCTTTGATAGTGATTTCAAAAGTCCGTCTGCTAGGTGAGTGGAAAATGAGCAATCGCAAACCCGAATTGTAGCTAAAGCAGATGTTGCACACAGACACAACTTCAGGCTCAACCACAGCAGTAGGTGCAAAAATTATACAGCATGGTAAAATAGCGATCAAGCTGATAGTATTGGATTAGAGTTCGTCACACATTTCTGGACTATCCTTTTTCCTTATTCCTCCACTGGCAAGCAATGCTGCCCTGACGAGTCATGGCAACAGAATTCACTGCATATCTGGTTCCTATCAATGTTATCGAACTGAATGAACTAACAGGTGAAAATCTTAGCAATGGCAGGAGATATAATTTCGCATCTAAATCCATAGTCGAATGTAAAGAGTTCCATACTCGCAGTATGACTGCTTCTAATATACGAGATCGTGAAAAGTTAGAAGATAGGAACACGAAGAAGCTCTGAGATTATGGAAGGTGAATACTCTCATATGTTAATAAGTATGGAAGGCACAATTACGTTTATTAGCCGGTGATTCGTTATTCCTAGAAAACAACCCGATGAGACCGATCAGTGGTGATGAGGTAGGAGTTGCTGATGATGATAACAAGTCGTCGAGGCGGAAATAAGGCACAACTGCGTGTGAGGGCAAAATGACATCATTTTAAACGTGCACAAAGATGCGGCCGTATATAGGACCATACTGCAAACAACGGCAAAGAACTGACCCCGGTGGTAATCTTCGGTGCAGCTGGAATGATAAGCTTCTGGCCTGGAAACACTGGCGGGAGACCACAACCGACAAGAGATAAACGATTGAGCCGGGCGAGTTGTGTTGGCGTGATGTAGCCGAAGTGAGCAGCAATTGCTGATAAGGAGTCGCCGGGCTTAACCTAGTGCAAGGTTAAGGAAAAAATGGGAAGCTTACTTCATAAATACAGTAGTCAGCATCAACAGATGCCATCACGCCAACGGAAGTATAACCAGGGGCTGTTGATCAATCGCTACAATGCCTAATTGCAGTCCAGTATATTCCGTCCATAATGGATGCGCTTTTAATGCTCGAAGGGGCTATTTCAAGCGGGAAGATCGGCTGAAAAAATAGCTTTCATAACGAGCGTATAGACAGCTACTAGTTCAGTATCAGATACAACGCTCAGGTGTGTGGGGCAGAGAACTGCATGAAATGTGTCAAAGCGCCGACACAATGAAAAGAACATTGACAGCTTCAAAGAAGTGGGAATCGGGTTAGCCAGATACAACAGAAATAACTTCCCGAGTAGATGAACCAAAGCACTAAAGTGTA
>CALYDF020009651.1:0-10635 GCA_944474145.2 Dicrocoelium dendriticum
TAGACATATATACTAGAAAGCGAACAATTTTTTTCAGCTAATTCCTCATGGTCCCTCCCAATCAGCCGGCCTAGGCTAGGCTGGAAAAGCACCAGACGCCGGCGTTTCGATCTTATGGATCTCGTCAATGGTGCTCCTCCCAGCGGACCCCTGCCAGGTTCCTCCCCATGACTTCAGGATGCCAGCAGCTATTGCCACTCCACCATGGGTGACAGCCGCGGACTTGCGTGATTGACAGTTCAGTATGGTATAGCCCGGCTCATCTTCCATTGCCATGAGAGTTACTAACTGTGCAGAGGACAATGGCTAGACTCACGGGCTAGGAATATCCGCATGGAGTCTGTGTACCACATAGGAATTAGAAGCTATACGGACTTATTTCATTATACTGATGAGCAGTACTGAGAATTTTAGTATAACACAGCTAATGCATCGTTGTCACTCCCAATCAGCAGACTTAGGCTAGGCTGGAAAAGCAGCAGACGCCGGTGTTTCGACCTTCTGTGTCTCGTCAGTGGTGAGCCTCCCAGTTGACCCATGCCGAGTTCCGCCCCATGAATTCAGGGTGCCAGCAGCTAGTGCCACTCCGCCATGGGTGACAGCCGCGGAACTGCGTGATTGACAGTTCAGTATGATATAGCCCGGCTTAACTTCCATCGCCATGACAGTTACTAACTGTGCAGAGGACAATGGCTAGCCTTTCCGGACTGGCCTAAGCCTGCTGTTTGGCAGTGACAATGTTACATTATCTGAATTAAACAAAAAGTCTTTTTTATTTAGAAGTACTAAAAGATGCACGGTCCTCATCGATTCAGGACAGGACTTTTCCTTCACAAGCTGCAACATGGCAGGAAAAACCAACTCTTCAAGAGAGTAATCTGAATTCAGTTATTTCGCGTCTTCTCATCAGTTGTTTACGAAAAATTTGTGGAATCAGTAGGCTGCATACAAAACGGTAAGACAACGGCTGCCCTTCTTCTGTTTGAATAAAACTTATCGATACTCTCACCATGGCAAAGCAAGGGTAGTCAACAACTCCGTCTGCTTCCATACGTTGGGTTTTAACCGAGGAATCCCTGAAGTTTCTGCAAATTGGAGCAGACGGGTCGTGTTCTGTCTAGTAAGTATACTTAACTATCCCCGCGGGCGTTGGCACGTGGGGCAATCGAGGATATACTGTGCGTTACAGCGTGCGGGTAGCTTTGAGCAAATTGGCACCTGGTTACGGGAGATGTGTACTGAAATCCTCCTGGACACCCTCCTCACAGTTCGGCCCACGTAGTTACTACCGCAACTACCACCATGACGACCACCTGACCATGGCGACTAGTCGAAATATCCCCTACGGTTTTTCCATGTTATCAACTTTATTAACCAGTCTATAGCATCCACCTGTCTAACGCAACCACGAGCTGTCGTTTGTGATTCCCAGGCATTCTAGCTCATGCTGAATTTGAACACCACTAACAAGACTGACCGGGATTACGAGTAGAATTGTCATGAAAGTCTGCCACCGTACCGCACAGATAGCTTCGGTTCGTTTTAATGTGTCAACATAGTCACCAAAATCATACCATATGCCCTGCACTGACTCATTTTCTCCCAGGTTCATGCATTATATGTCCCCTTATTCGATTCCTCATAGTCTTGTTGATACACAGTTGTCATAATTGACCAGTTCACATTGCGTAACTCCCCCAATACCACTGGTTTATTCTCACCCCAGCGGTCATCCTGCCTTCACAACAGAATTGCCCAGTGACCCATTACCCCTCCTGGATATCACCCTATGTAACTAACGTATGTATCCTGCTATGGGCTCTGCAGTGAACCAATCGGATAGATTAATTTGACAAAACAAGAGAGCTGTGGGACTTTCCCCGCGCACTCTGGCTTTTGTGATACCGTAGTACAGCCACATGTACTGTGACTATCACTTGCTTTGTGTATTTGTTCATTGAGTAGCCATTCGTTTATCATCACTGCGCGGGTCCTGTTGGGGTACACCTTCGCTTAATATTCAAGATCGTTTTCATAGTTCTTTTTGAGGATTCTTCCGGAATACAAAATGGCTAGCTCCAAACCAGCAAAGCCAAAGGCAATAACACTTGAAGAAAGGATATCAGTGATTCGACAGTGTCAAGAAGGAAATGTTTGCAAACACTGGCGAAATATTTAGGAGTAGAAAAGACCAATCCTTCTACAACTAAAGTGGAAAGGCAGGGTTTTTGAATGACTGAGTATAAGGCAGCAAGACTGAAAATAAAACTTACTAGAATAATGGGTATCTACTGCATAAACGCATATTGTTGGAAATGGTGCCAGTCAGCACTGGAGAGGAATATATTGTCTGCACCCATGATCCAAGAAAGAGCATTGCACAACCCATACTTAAAGCATCTAAAAGTTGCATGCAGGATTTCATCAGTAGACACAACCTCGTGTTTTGTAAGCAATCAGGCAAGATCGGTGACAGATAAGTGTGCTACATCCGACTGGACAGCAAATTACCCGTACATGTTCTGCCTAAACAGCTCAAAGTGACGTCGGATAAAACGTGATTGTGAAGTGGAATAGAATCAATGAGCGTATCACAGATATGCTCTACACTAACAAATTGGGGTGGGGGAATCAGCTTCAGTGATTAGGAAAAGCAACCAAACTTCAAATTTTTAGAAATACCAACATGAAAAGACTACTAAGAGTTTACAATAATAATAAAAATCCATTGAAGCTTAAGGCATTTTCGATGATGTGCTTCAATGTTTTGATAGAAAAATGCAGAAATAAAGCGCAACATCACACAGTTTGTTGACATTGCTACTTGCTATTCTAAATTCCAGTTAATTAATGTTCAATTGCAGTTCCTGCCACCTAACTCCACTGCTTTAGTTTAACCCCACGACAGGGGTGTTGTTCAGGCATTTAAATTGAAATTCAGTAAATAATAGCTACTGTATATTTTACGGTCATGGGATTCTACAAAGATATGTCGGGAACTAAACTCATGGAACGAGTACATTTATTGGACGCTGTGTTGTGGACAGCTGCCGCATGGTGGAGAGTTCAACAATCTCTAAGCGTTTTTAAGGCGAGATTTCCTTGTCCTGCAGAAAAGTATTCCGAGAGAGCAAAGAAAACTGTACCTGAGACGTATATGAAAATCGTAGCGCCTTCAAACAGATTTTCGGTCACGAGTGGTTGCCTTGGATAGGTTTAACCGTAAAAAATCCCTGTAAGCAGATTTTTGCAAATCCTGTATGGACCCCCGTCAAATGCACTACACGTGCTCCCGATATATTACATAAAATTAGAGAGATGTTATGTGTTATGTTTAAGTGAGATGCAACCTTTCCTTCACAGAAAATTATACGGTCATAGAGCTTTCGTTAAGTTCATACTAAGTAATTTAGTATGAACACTCGAATAACAAGCTCCGAGGTTAACTGAAAAGGTGTGCCTCGAATGACATGTGAGGGACCCAGAAGCTGTGGAAGGTCGTCAGTTTAGATACTTTGCTTATCTACATTGAGCCAGATTATAATAAAGAAAAGTACAATGTTTAGTATTATTGGTGCAAAAAGAGATAAGTTATTTATTTGTCACACGAAGCTGAGATTTGGAAATATTAGGCGATCTATAATGAACCGGTCTGGAGTGCACTTCTTACCACTTCGCCGTATCATTAATTACATTTCACCCTTCTGTTTTTCCTCAGAAATTCCTCATGCATAACGAAGATGGACTTGAAACGCCAACCGAAATACAGAGAAAGGCATCCGCAACTCTATCGCACTTTTCTAATTTTTCCTACGTAGCGAGTCTGAGGGAAGATGTCTAGGCTGTCTAACCATCACAACGAAACCACATGATATGCAAGTTATGCTCCAGAAATACTGCCCTAAACATAGAGTACGGGATAAGCGCGAGACAAAAATGTAACTAATATTCTTGGACAATATTTCAGTTTTCCCACCCGGTGTATAGGGTTAGTAACCTCCTTCTAATGCATATCATATCGGAATCAGATTTTTTCCATATTGTTTACCACGACTGATATGCTGAAGCATCTGATGTCCTCACGCCCATTTTGGAAACTCACATTTATAAAATTAAGGGCACGCAGAAACCGAGTTTCATGTAAACTAATGAAAATGGCATAACAAATACTCTTAAAAAGTTGAACACGCCTACATTCAGAGGATTGAATTAACAGATACGCACATGTTCACATTAGCTACTGCAAATATCATTGAGACCCGTAAGTTAGTCCTTGCTAATTGAAATCCAAATCGGCGGTTGCTATTACCTTTAAATTTACAGCATTGTGTTCCTCCATAACAATGTATTTTGTGCGATTTACCCACTAATAACGTGTCACTTTCTGCTGATTATTTAAAAGGACGCAGTGGCTAAAATATTCTAACTGTTTTGAATATTCATATTGGTTGCCTATGGAGTATTCCTAATTTAGCTCCATCGCTTATTGCTTATAAAAGCTGCTTAGTTTAATTACCGTGCTTATCCCCCTTAGTGTCATCAACCTAGAAGGCATGTTGGTCTGCCAGAGGTAATTCACGATTCCGCTACAATACTGATTATTTCTGCCCAGCAAACCTGTCTAGGGAAACAGTATACCACTTAACAGATGGACCAAATTTACGCACGCCTTACGGCCACCCATTCAAAGTTGCTGTTGCGTGCAACCACCTTCCAGATGAAAGACCTGTCATAGGCAACATTCAGTGTGCACCAAATGCTGATTTACGTGCAATGTCAAACGGGTAATAAGAACTAAATTTAATTGCCATTTCACGATGGATACCTTCATGACCATCTGGTAGCAGTGATGATTATTTTTGAGTTTGTGGTGTACAAAAGAATAAATACAATGAATGTGGATGGCTTTCTTTTTATAAATGTGCAACACGATTTTTAGAATTATTCAGGCATAAGAACGCAAATAGCAAAATTATATAAGAATACCAGCATGTTGTTAACGAATATATTCTTGAAAAATGAAGCATGTATTATATCAAAAAACCAAACGCTTGCAGCATAAACGGAAGCCCATCTCATTTAGTTAATTTTATACACTTTTAGAACTCAGTCACGCCAACAATACCTTGATCCAGCACAGTATAACTGGCTACTATTTAACTAATTGGAGTTGGGTTTATCTACATACCATTGCTGTCCTCTAGCAATAATGTGTAAGCTAGTGGGTGCTGAAAAACTGTGCTATGTTATACTTTCTAGCAAGGTAACAAAGTGAAGCTGTGCAAATGTATTTCACGTATATGGAACGTTCATATGGAAAATGGACTGCCGGTGTGTTTGTAAGTTGCTAAACAACCCTTGGCAATTTGAGCAAAGCAGGGTTAAGGCTGTTGTTATTAATTAACCAGCTCTGTCCTAATTGTTAAGCACGATATATGAGATGAAGTGTAAATCAAGTAATTTGGAAACGCAACTTGGTCATTAGGTTGATTTGGATGACATTTTGCGGAAGTTAGTAGCAATTGTATTTTATTAAAACCTGAGATTAACACGGTACTTTGGGCAGCATTTCTTTATGTATGTTAATCATATGTACTGAAGAGTTGAGTCAATCAAGTGCGAGTAAATTTGTTGTTGGACAGCATAGCTCTTTAGGACTCGAAAAATATCATTTCATGTTGCCTGCGGTCATTTACCTATCAAGCAATCTAAAATGGTCAAATATAAGTATGCTTGTTTGCAATTACTTTTACAACAAATGCCACCACATGCTCCAATGCATACCCGTTCACCGGATGCTGTCATCCAATATAGGCAGAAGCAAAGCAACTAAAGCTTATCACATGTTAAAATGTTAACATTGCATTATGTATTTCATAAAATGGGGCGTTATTCTTCTATCACTTACGCATATAGTTGATTGAAAACGAATAATATTATCCAGTATAAAGACGAAATCTGCAGCAATGTAGATATATTACATTCTTTGTAAACTGTACTACGCCTTTTGAATCGACACCAAATGAGGAACTGTGCTAGCACAATTTAGCCATTTGCAAGGCGAGAATATCAAAACACAGTACACCTGCACTGATGCTAGTTTCCTGCTATATTATTTTATTGGTATATACGTAATGTTCAGCATATATTTGCTATCACATAAATGTTTGCTTATTAAAACCCCGGTAATCTGATGAAAACGGAAGTGGCCACATTAGAGACGGTCAGCAACAATATATTTAGTTTCGCGTTTTCAGCATTTCATTCTGCGTTTTATATATGTGTGCATTTCGCTGATCCATTAACACAGAGTGTATGGCTAGAGGACAATTTTTGGCTGATATTAGTCAAACGCGTTTCTACCAGAACTGTTTTTGATGGATTGTTTGTAGAAATATTGCTGCACTTACGAGCATTTAGTATGCAAGTTACTTACTCATTCATCCTCTTGCAGATTAGCGTTCGCTGGTGCAAACGTTTCGGCAGAAAACGACCCAATTCTGCAAAATTTAATAATGGGTGTAAGAGCAACTGCTTGATAAGCTCTTTAGTATGGTCACGGTGAAAAACACAATATAGATAGCGGTGTTTGTTAACTAAAGTCATTACACTACACGTTAGCTAGAGTTGGGAAACACCTCAACTACTGTGCCGCAATACGAAAAAGGAAAAAAAGGGGAAAACTGCAACGGGTGCAAGCCAGCTGAGCTACCGGTAACGCATCGGCACCATTCCGGTAAGCCACCAGCCGGCTAGCATGTAGCAAAAAAAGTACTATGCAAAATTGTATAAAGCTATATAGTGAGATCGTGCTTGGAGAGGAAGGATAAGAGGGATGGGGTGGGACACAGATACTCCCAACGCGAACTCCACTGTGGCCGGCTCCTAGTCGTATAAGCAAGTGTATGCAGCCAAACGTGTTCGTCGTCTTTCGGACCCAACCAGGGATGCTGAGATGCTCCAACCGATGCCAGCCTCGAAGTGAGGACCTTCATTCCTCTCGAGCAAGTCATCATTTGGCCACGCCTCCTCTTCTTCCATCCACAACCCCGGCGCGCAAATGACGCACATCGAAGGAGTCGGTGGGCTGGCATGCATAACACGTGGCAGTGTCATCGGAGCCTGGTGCGTGAAATAACGATGCTGAGCGGTTCAGTTCCTTTTTCTTGTGTCGTAAACAAGGCGTCAAACACGCTCGTTAATTACTCGGTCTTTACACCAGATGTGTGATAAATTGCGAAGGTACCGGCGGTCGAACGCAATTAGTCTCTTTATCTCCGTTGATCTAAGAGGCCAGGTTTCACAACCGTACAGAAGGATCGAACGTACCGCTGCATTGTAGGCTCTGCCGTTCATGGCGAGAGGGATTTCGCGCCGGCGCCATAATTGGCGAAGGTTAGCAAAAGTGCCTCGAGCTTTTGCTATACGGTTCATGATCTAATCTTCAATCCCACGGTAAAAGAACACGTGAGGTACATCATACATCGAGAGGTTTGGAGTAACAAAGTTGTTATGTTCTAGACTAGAGTTTATGAGAATAATTACTGTCGAAATAATTGTCTAACAAAATACAATCAACTGATGGTCGTATGTTATATCGTGCAGTTTACTTGTGTCATGGTGTCGTTAAGACATGTTAATTGGTTTGCAATGAGTGGAAGTTGCAGAGTTTAAACATCCGGAGGAAGAATCAATTGCTATGATACTCGATTCAGCTGCACTGCTTTGTCAGCTTAAACTAGCTTTTAACTTAAATGGCTATTGTCCAGACGGCCAAATGACAATTTTTATAAATTATTGTGTTGCAAAGTTAAGATCATTAATCTGAGTAGATCTCCTAATTAAGGTTATTTATCCGTTCGTCTAATAAGACGCAGTCAGGCTGGTGAATGGGAAAATTGCCAATTTTGTTTATCAATTTGACATCGAAGATGCAATCGCAGTATGGTGATCACAGCACAGTAATTGGCGTTCGCCCAAATTTGAAGTACCGCTCATTTCCGTTATTACCGTAACGAACAGCTCTAAACGTGTCTAGATTCTATCGCCGCTGAGTACCTTTTATCAGAAATTTCAACGTTATATGCTTGCATCAAGAGCACGGGATAATTGATACGGTAGTCATGTAGACTTGACGCGATCTGTTTACTGATGTAAAAGTCATTCCCAGCTTTCTACTTGCCGTCTGCAATTGCGTGGCCAATTATTTAATTGAGTTAATTGGTAGCCTAACCCACTAAAATTTCGACGTCGATTACGCCTGGTAAATAGAAACGATTTCGAATTTACCAGCGAAAGTAGAACAATAATAAATACAATGCAATATATTGCTACACAACTCAAGGAGCAAACTATCGAAAGTGGATAAAATGATTAGTAACGTAAAAAGCCCCTTGCAGCTTATGAAATAGTCTAAAAATTGTTCAGTAATACATTTGTCAAACGTGTAAAGACTGGTTGTAAAGACCAACAACACGCCCTAGATGCTGAGTATGTGATGATTGACAAATAATAACCAACGCTGACCTGCTTCTGCTGGATGAATGTTCTGAATAACCCATCTCATACTCAGCACTAGTATAGTTCTGATGTAACTGAAGACATATATAATAATACGGACCGATAAACCAATTTCAGAGTTAAATTTGTAAAGGTTTCGAGACGAACGGGGAAATTAGCGGTATCAACGTTCCTTTTTGGAAGATATCGCCGCTCCAAGTTGAAATACCCGCAGGCTGTTTTAGCCCAGTCGGACCAGTGTAAACCAGAAAAATAACATGACTGATGTTAGCTGTGAGGAGGGTTGGACGCATATCGCCAATTTACAGAGAAATATGGGCAGAAAAGCTGTGTAATCTTAAAGGCATTTCAGTTACGCTTCGCTGCTTAAGTTTGCATCCAGTATACACAAACATAGCCAGCAAACGGAAATATCACATTTGGTCGACATTTCTCCAGTATTTCAACCTTCCGACTTTTTGGGGGTTCCAGTTGCGTTTCACCCGCCACACCCCCAAATGACACAAATTCCGCAAATTATACTTCCTTCGTATCCACCACCCCCACTTCACTCTCTCCAAATACCACCGCTTTGGGGTGCTGTACCTGGATTTCTGTTGACAAACCAACCGATAACAATTAATTAATTCACGTTCATTGTTAAATAAAATGCACCTCCTGTGTAATAATCTTCACTTTTCTTCTCCTGATATAGTTTTAATAACAAGCATGGTGCTCATCGGAGATGCCTGACACATTGTTCGGGATACTGGGTTATAACATCTTTCTTAATGACCGCATTTATGGTGGTGGTGGCTGTATAATCAACATCAAAGACAAATACTTGGTTCTTACTCTGAATGAACCACACCTGCCGTAACTTCCTGATTCGGTGTGGATTACCGTTTCTATTAATCCAACATATTTTTTGTAGTTGCATTTATATGCGCAAATCGTCTGCATTCAACGTAACCGATGACTTGGTGGACACATTTTCTTTTACTGCTGACCTCTCATACACTAATAATATTATCGCTGGGGATTTTAATACACCCGAAGTATCATGGTCCCTTAACTATAAACTACAAAAACACAAAACTTTTATGTCTACTCTTGGTCGACTGGGATGGGTACAGTAGTCAAATAACCTACATTTTTAGGTAACACACTTGATCTAGTATTTACTATGGGGTGTTTGCATGTGTCCACATAAATAAGTGACATGTTGCCGGGGAGTGATTATGACATCGTTGGTTGTACTTTTCATATTCTTTCTAAACCAATATAATAAGTGATCAGTTAACGCCTATTCTTTTCTGTGAATTGGTCAGTTTTCTCGGATCTTATAATGTCTTCTTATCAGGATCCATTCTACTTAGTACAGAATATACAAATTGCTTTTTATGAGTTCTACCACCGTATTCAGCTTTGTGTTGAATTTGTAGCTCCAGAACGTGCTAAGAACTTGAATAGCACTGCTGCAGCTGCAGGCATCTCAAAAAAGTTAGACACTAAACTTCATAAAATAAAGAAAAAGTTTAGGAAAACTAACGATTTTACTCTGCTGATGCTCTACACTAGTTTGCTTACAGCTTTATAACAAGATCATCACAAATTGCTATGCTTTGAGGAGGTGATAGTAATAAAGGGCGCCAACCTGGTAGGCTGCATCTCATAAGTTTTGGACAGTAGGCAGAATAACAAATCAAGTTGTATAAAGTCAATTAAAAAATCTGCTGGAACTGCCATAACCGAGCGCGCAATCACATGTTCGATCTTCAATGACTAATTTACGTCTACGTATGGTACTAATGCGAAAAACGTACTCAGTTCAAGCTGATACCCAGATGTAGTAATACACTCCAAACTGTTGAATTTACACTTAGTAACATATGTCGCCAACTTAGGTTACTTCGGCCATCACACGCACCAGGCCCTGACAACATCCAGCGAATTCTAGTCAAACAAAGAGGTCCAGACATCCCCACTTTTGCTTAATGTATTTTCACTTTCCGTACGCAAAGAGAAGTATCCTATGCACTGGATACAATCAACTATACTACCACGATACAAAAGCGCCTCTATGCAAGGTGTAAAGGTTACCGCCCAATCCACCACACATCTATTATCTTCAGC
>CALYDF020009652.1:0-10621 GCA_944474145.2 Dicrocoelium dendriticum
ACCTTCTCGGCATGAATGTGTACTCAATACCCGGGTATCTATGATTACTTGCGGTCGAAAGTCTACTGTCATATTACGTGTAGTGAGTAGCGTCTTTGAAAGGGCTTTTTTAAATATTTTTAAATAGAGATGTAGAACGAGATTTTTTAAAGAATAGATCTATTCACAAGTATCATTTCTTTAGGTTTACTGAACTTCACAGATTGTCGAGAGTATGCTTTGTATCGTGTTTTATATGTATCTAATTGTCACAGTCAGGATGAATATGGAAACAAATTAAGTAATATTTCCATACACAGCTTAATTTTGCCTAACGAATGCATTCGAAACAGTCTTGCATGCGGCTGGTTGTCACGTGTCACTTCAATTCCCATTTGTCAACGATGAATGCCGCAAACGGAACCATGTGCAAATTAATCAATTACCTATGTGGACGACTCGCGATAACTTGCTGTTCAGTTGTTTTTGATAATGAAGCTACTGGCTTTTCCTCTCCTAGCCTCATACGCGGTAAATAACAAATCACTTTTGCAACCAGATGAAAATTTGTTGTTGCCTAAACGAAAAAACTTCACAACCACGAATGTGATTCACATTGAAGTGAACCTTAGTCACTGCAATCAATGGGACCGTAAACGAAACCGATGGAATGTGGTTGTTCCTGATCCGAAAACACTGCACTACCGCGGTGCGTTTGCATGCAATTTCGTCTCCTCAGGTGGTTACAACAGGTCACGCTCCTGCAACCATTGGAATGGTAGTCGAAACCTCTACCTCTTTGGCTACCGGGTCACGGTGGGCAAATATTGGCACCACGGTAAATGACTAATTAGGGGGCCACGTTTTAGACCAGTGGTGCGGATTAGCTGTAAGACCTTGCGGTAATTGTCTATTGCCCCTGCCACCACCAGCTCTTGAGCCCTATTGGTTCACCAGGCTTCCTTTTCAGCCCAAATGTTCTGCTTTATTTCCCGCCTAATAGGCCGTCTGTTCACATGGTCTTAAGAACCTGCCAGGAGTTGTCTTCTAGATTCCAACAAGTTCACCGAACTCTCGGATATCCAGTGACTGGTGCGGTGAGTATTGATAGCGCCACAAGCAGATGCTCCTGCGTCGTGCATGGCGGCCGCGATCCTATTCCACTGAAGCTCAGCGTCATTAAGAGAGCGGTGGTTCGGTATGCAGTGCTTCTTGATAGACTTATCCTACCCAGGGCTGATACAGTTTCTAATTTCCAATATTGGGGGACGCTTGGTGCGCTTCCCTGTAAAGTTCATGGAGAAAAGACGGTACCAAGGCATAACCAGAATCGACACAAGTACTCCAGTACCAGTGCTCATCCAGGATGAAAACACGCCATCTGTAATTTATGGTTATGTGGTCAATTTGGGTCCATCGATGGCCAGTTAAGGGAGGACGCCAAGTGGCACTTCTTCGCCCACTGTATCTAAAAGCATTGTTACTAAGAAACAACTGGTGCTTAGCACACAGTTGCAGAAGACGCTCAACGTTGTCAGTCCGTTCGGAGTTGAGCCCATAATTACAACCCTGCTGAGCTACTGAAGAGCTCAGACGCCATACTTTTGCATTCATATTATCTGCGGTTACTAGAATATTTGAACTAGTAGCACTGCGTGGTAGCGCGTTCAGTTCGTGATACAATGTGCCCTTGACAGCATTAGAACTGCAGTCGGTGGGAGCAGAAGTGGATAGCAGAAACAAATTGCTTTTTGTACCACTACGTGAATCAACAGTTGATGTCGTCAAACGGGCTGCAACTAAACAGCTGTTCACATGAATCCAGTCAAGCACCGATGGTAAAGCATTGGAGCTTAGCAAGATACCTACATCAGCTTGACCCGTGAGTGCTCTATCGACGTCTCCGGATGCTTGAAACCAATAACGAGATGATAAGCCGGGTGCAGTCAATTAAATAACCCAGTTCGAGTCATTGATCCTAGTTTCGGACACACAACACACATCATTACCTAGTGTGTCCAAGGTTCGTTTGAGTTCAGTATGTTTGCATGTTTTTCTTTGAGTGAGCACGTTAAATGTCGCCATGGAAACAGATAGCGTGGACTTATAAGGGACTTTTGCTGATAGGCGTCTGATGGTGGTGAAGTGGGATGGTGGCTGCCGATGGTTCTACTCCAGTGTCAATTCGGTTCTGTCAATTCAGTTGGGAATTATAGAATGAGGATTAGTAATCGGGGTAGCAATGGGCGTAAGAGTAACAGGTGACAAAAACAAAGGAGGCGCCAGCAGCTGCAGGTTTTGGTCAGCCGCCCTGCCGTATGCAGCAGTTAAGGCAACCCTTGACAATCTGCTCGACTGCGAAAGCAGGATGACGTATACGTTTTAAGTAAATGTTTTGGTGCATGTGGGCTGAGATGATGCCAGGCCGCCCAGACCTAGACAACAGAATGATTAGGGTCCTTATCCAAAGCCTTTGGCTCGAAAGTCTGTCCGCAAAGCAGTGGACAGTTTGCAATGATTTAGGTTTACAGAAATGGTCGCCACCCCATTTCAAACCCATAACCCCGATGTCCAGGAGAATGAGTTTGTCTGAACTCTCACCATTGACTATTCTTGCTGGAGTAGCTCTTAAGGTGACCGGAGGCATTATCCAGTATAGATGAATCGATCAATGAGGTACACAAACCGTCGCACCTCCTTAATGTCCAGTCTCATTGTAGTGCAGTTGTAGACCCGCTTGCAGTCCTGCACACTCAGCCTTTCAGGTACTGGAATAATTCTATTCATTTCGGGACGTTAGTAGGATACGCATAGCGACAACGTGCAGAATCAGTACGTTTGAGACGCTTTTGATAGCTCAATACGAAGGCTTGTTATGTACTAAACGATCACGTTACCATCCTTAACCGGTCTATCGTTCCGGAGATATGACGTACCAGATAGAGCGATTTTAGTGTAAGGAATTTCACAAAAATGCCTGGTTTCGGTGACCGTTATACTATCTCAATTCGCATATATCTAAAGTTGACCAAGTTCGACCTACTTAATCTTGGTTTGCTGCATGTTAGTACTAAATAAATCCACTTTCTAAGTAATCAAAATAGATTAAGTTTGGGGATTGTGTCGTTGAGATCTGATCACTGGCTGTTATTTTGCGGTCCATAACCAATAAAGTTGATTTGCGTTAAAAGAGTGCTTTTTGTAGTCCTGACCATTATAGTCCCCATTTCTTAGTCATATTTACACACAAGTATCGACACTACGTAATTCTTATATAAGCTGCAGTTCCAACTTTATACGAAATTTAACAGGTCGGTTATATGTGGAGTCCTTTCTTCCTAAATTTGCTCAATGATCCTACCATGTGGTGCGCTTTCTGCTGAGCGTTCACGTAAAGGTGACTAATGCAACCGATGCCAGGCACTTCGCTATGGTTTACAATATGGGCTTGAAGCTGTTGTCTTTACCACGATTTTATGTGGGTTTCACTGCTGAAAGGAGCGAAATCAGAAGCTTTTGAAGCTTGTAGCTACAATAAGTTTGTTGAGCCTGAGAAGTGGAAGACACTTGCTGCTGTGAGATAAAATCGTCTGGTACTATTCTTTCGCTAGAAGTAAACTGCTTTGTCTAGTTTATGTATTGGCGTGGAACATTTACCTCCGACAAAGCGATTTTACAATTGCCGATTGCGAGTATTCCAGTCAATGTTGCACACTTGCCCATAGAAAAAGTAAGCAGCTGACGTCTGGAATGACTTTACAGTTTGCACAAAAAGAAGCTGTGAATAACCTTGTTTAACCACTCCACTTTATGAGCATATTTTCATATATACCGAGGATGGTGGGATCTAATGCAGCTAGAAGAGTTTATGCTGATCTAAAGGGCTTCAGAGCAAATCGCTGAAGGGCACACGCGGAGTTGCAACATCGGGAATGCTGGCTGCGCTGCTGTCGTTTGCATCGAGTTGTATCTGATACATCGCCAACGTTTGATGGACACCCTGTGAGCCAGGAGTACACGTGACATGCAAAGTGTTTACACGTGCACAATATGTGAGATGGCTGAAGGCCGGTTGATTGAATGCGTCAGACATTGTCGTGACCTTGGTTAGATGCGTACACCTGTCAGATGAGCGGTGATTTAAGGGTTAGTTTGGCGGATGACATGGTTGGGCTGAAAGGTTCGATCTGTTACAAAGACGTAGTGGTTGATACATTTACAACGAGTGGCTATTGGCGTTGGGTAGTCGATCAACTTCAAATGAAAGTTGCGCAAGCGGTAAAGTTCTAACTACTGCCCGGAAGCTAAGTTAAAATGTATTGAAGGAAGACGATTCTGATTGACTTCAACTCGTTTAGATAGCTCCTTAAAGCGTGTATGAATTTCGCAAGTTCCTTGAAGCCGAAATATTGCGCTGTTTATATTCAGTAATAGTATCCGGGACGAAGGCCTACATGAGTCGAACGTTGATAAGATCAGATATCTGGCAAAACGTACAGACAATGAAAAGCTGATAATTTCGAGTATACTGAATGTCAGCTCAACAATCTTCAATAAACTAATGTGGGATGGCCTACAAAAAGGGTGATGGATGACAAGGTTTACTCAACTTCAGTTATTAGCATGGCTGTCATACTGATAGAAAATGCTTGTGATTTCAAGTCAACAAAACTACGGTCATCTGACCCAAGGTTAACATTACACAACACACTTCTTCCTTTCATCTAAGTATTGAACTATCCATAATCATTGATAATCCAAGCATCATTCAACTTATAAATGCAAAATCAACAGCATGAATTTTACATAGTTTTTCTGGCATAGACCATAAAAATGCCGGATCAGTTTATAAGGTAAACTGATCACTAAACTAACCGCGACGCTAAAGCCACAAAAATATGGGAATACGATTTGCACTCTAGCAGTTTCTTCTCTCATATTATTGGTGCCAGTGAAGATATTTGAGAGAATGCTGGGCCCCAAATCACCAAAGAATATTTCGATCCCTAAGCCGAGCAGTTTCGGTCAATACTTAACTAGCCTCCACCGTTCATCTGTGCACGCATTGCTGCGGTTTGCATCGTCCCACTGAATCAACACAGCGGAGCGAAGGGCTGCTTCAAGTACCCAGTCCTGAATTGATTTAAGTTTGCTGCTCTGACGGACTTCCTCTAGAGTTGTTCAGGTACGGGGCGTGCCGATCATTCACTAGCTAACTTCGTTGTTTGCAAAACTTCGGCAAGAATAGAAGGTGCCTTCTTCTTGTGGCGAATTATTTATGTCCGGAGTTTCAAGAAGTCTGCCCCCACTTTATAAGTAAATGGTCATGGGATCAGTCTTGTTTTATATACCTCTAAGATATTTGCATATATATGCTTCATAGCCCTTCCCCAGTTAATGATTCACACTAATAAGAAAAACGATATGGTGCATTTCCTTGTCGAGGATGCGTGGACCAACTGTGCATGCTCTAATGACGTTTCTAAAATCACCACTTGTATCTAACGAAAGCTCTCATCACATTACAGTACATACGGAGAGCAGTTCTCACCGCTAATCGATATGTTATACGGTGCGCTTTCTGAAGAAAGAGTTCAAAGGTTCATCATTTTAAGTAAACGTTACATGTTTACCTCCGTCATGGTTATAATCTACGGCAAGCTTTCCTCGCCATCTTTAAACACTTGAGATGCGCGATATGATACATGTATTTCCCTATTTCTTTTAAAATTTGCAATAGATGACGGCATGTCCAGGGATAAATTAGGCGTCTACATTTAACCTACAAATTCTAGCTGCGAGCGCACGAGCGACAAATGATTGCTTATTTTGTGGCAATCCACAGGGTATGCGGATCTTTCGGTATCGTCTGGCGGTTGAAGCAACTAAGACTGACATGCTTTTCGCTGCATCGTAGCGTAGTGTTGGTTCTTGACTGGCCCATACATGCTACGGTGCTCACTAATGGAGACGCACAATTTGCACATCACAGACGTTTCGTGTCGTATCACTGAGTCCTGCTCAGCATTCATAAAGATAAGGAACCTGCGATATATTTATAACGTATCGCATTTGATAAAGTGCCTTGTTTACTGCGCAACTGTTTGTTCAATATTTTGAATGACGGCGATTCCAGGCCAATCCTCGTGAAGATTATGCGTCATGGTTTTTCATTCGAAAATTTTTGTAGAAGGTGGATAGCTCGTACTTGGTGGCAACAAAGCGTTTACAGTGATGATGTTAGAAGCAGCTGCTGGCGAATCCGAGTATTCCCCAAAATGAATGTTGCTGTTATATTTGCGTTGTTCTCTGCTATGTCCTAAGCATGGCGCCTGAGCATTTCCTGCGACCCGCACTATTCTCTCAACATAGGTGCCTGGAGAACAGCCTTCCACTAGACAACAGCAATATAATTCGCTGACGCCTCGTCCACCCGCCGTCTCAGCCGCACATATTCCATATGGGGACACAAGAATGAGGAGAGTGAATAACATAATTCTCTTAAAGACACCGTTAGCAATGAATACAATGGACGAATGGCGTATGTCAACTTAACCCACAAACATTGGAGTCTAGCACAAAGGGAAATTCAGTGTAAAAATTAAAGATGTGTTTGTATCACCTACTTATTTGCAATATTAGCATGTTTTCTTATTGCGCCTATCCAATGGTGATGCAGATTCGAGCGCCGGCCAATCTGGTATTGGAACAGCCCTAAGTCTCCTAACTTAAGCTACTCTAGATGATTGGATCAATATCAGCATCCGGGTGTTAGCGGATCAATTGACTGACTATTTCAAATCTTCGAAGTCGTGCGGGTAATAAATGATTTCTGTGGACAACTGAAACAGCTTGTTCGCCACAGAAGCAGTACTCACATTGTAGTGCTGGCTGGGGAGCTAATCGCTCAAGTTAGATATTGCCCATTGATAAACTGCAACTGAGCGCTCAAAATGGTATAAGCGTTCGTAATACGAAATGCTGAGCGGTTGATTCATTTGTGTGAAGATACGCTCTTATGGCTTGCGAGCACTTACTTCAGACACACCAACCGTCGGAACGTGACATGGCGCCAACCGGCATCGAACAAGCCATGGAGGCAAATCGATCACCTTGCAATCAGTTAACGCTAAAGTGGCTGCGTCCAGAAAAATCGCTCGAGTCGTAGCGCATGTTTGGACAATGTCCAGGTAATTGTATGTGCTCATCTGCGGTTCCGTTTGGCGGAGACTCACGACGGCGCTGTGAGCAAATTGAGAATAGCACATTGTCGACGTCAGCTCTTATGAATGGGCATCAAATTACGCTGACACGAGGGTTGATTAAGCGTTTATTGGACACAATTAAAGTACACTGGTCTCATGTTCACTATACCATACTAGCAGCACGAAAAGCTTCATGTGTTAAGTCTAATAGCGAACCAGGATGTTGGGTCTTTTCGTGGTCACTGCAACTCATCCATGCCGGACGGCAAAATCGGGTTAGAAGCAAACATATGCGGCTCATAAATTCCCTACCCAAAGTTCCGTGATAGCCTACAGAGAGACTACGAATCCCGTTTGTCTGTTCGCCCGTCGTAATGAAGTGGTAGCTGCTCTTGGTGAGAATCGAGTTATTACGTCCGATACGAAAAACTGGCAGCAGGTGACATGGAGTTAATAAAAACATACGTAACGAGAGTGGACAAGCTAACCACGACATGCCAAAATTCTTGCAGCGTTAAGCTGAGAAAATTGCAGTACAATTTAATAAAACCGAATTGTCAGATTTCTCGTCCGCTTCTGATCGCCCTGTTCCACGGTCTGTCCCAGTAGATCCGCCCTATGGCTCAGAGGCAGAAATTTAGATCGGATTTATGAAATTGAATAAAGCTGCGTGACCAGCTCTGATCTTCCTTTAGCTCTCTTCGAATTCGAATGATATGAATGATCAACACTTTCTAATATTGAAACTTTGTGATCAGTAAACAAATCCAACGAACAAAGGCCGTTCCGTCAGAGTCCCAAATTTCAGGGGCAGGTCAGATCAGAAAGTGACAACCGTAGAAGATCTATTCTGATCGTCATCGTCTACAAATGAATTACCTTTGTCACTTTTACACAATGATTGGTGCACGTGGTAGCAAGATAACAACATGCCGGAATTTGTATCTTTCATGACTGCGTCGTCCACATATTCACTTTGCGTCATCTATTGGAGCACCACCATGTTTATTGGCGACCCGCTGTTGTCGTGTTCCTCGTCACTAAAGGTACCCTCGATTCGGTTAAACGACGTGCATTTTGGCACTGTTTAATCAAGAAAGGTGCGCCTGCGAAATATTTAAAACGTATCTGAGCATTATACGCGCATACCTCTGGCAGTGTGACGGCTTACGGCAAGCTGTCGCCGCCAATCAATAACTCCATCGGTGTGAGTCGGGAATGCCCGCTGTCACCTTTTCTCTTCGACTTCACAATTGACTAAGTCATGGTAGTTTCGTTCACCGGACATCACTTCCAATGTGTGAAACTCTCCCAGGCGAACGAATTGTGACTTACAATATGCTGACGATATTGCTCTCACTTCTATCAGCTCCCATCAGTGCCATGCGGCGCTAGACATGTTAGCACTGGCTGTCACATGTTGCGGATTATGCTTCGCTCCCACAAAGTGCAATGATTTCTCCAAGCTATGTGGGGCTCACCTCCTGCGCTGACCCTAGGTGGGGCTAAGCTAGATTTGCTCAAGAATGGAACCACCAGATATTTGCATCAGGTTCGTTGGGGTCGAAGGCGAGATCACGAATCTTTCAGCAGAAGGTCAAGACAATTTCGCCAGCCATCGACACATGTGGCGCCAGCGCCGCACCAAAATCAGCCGTGCGTTTGACCTTACCTTGAGAAGTGAGACCTGACCACTTTGATCAACGGATTTGAAAATGCTAGTTGTTTTCGACCACCAGTTCATTTGTATTTTGCCTCAAAGCTGATGGGAACACCGAGTGAGCAAAAGCGTGTCTGACGCTTTGGTTTTAGCACAGGAAAGGGAAATGACCTGCTCAGCAAGGTTACTTCATACACCAGACTCCAATGGCTAGGCCACGTGTTGCACTTGCCAGCCCATAGCTTTATTCGCGACGGTATTGTGGATGAAAGGAGAGTTAACCAGGCGATGACTTGGTGAACAGGAATGAAGGCTGTCACTTCGTAACTGATCTCTTTTGGAGCGTCCAGGCTCTCTGGTTCGGGTGCGAAATACGATGAACACATTCGGCCGGATACGATTATTGACATGGCTAAGGGTCGACTTCAAGGGCATCCTTGCTGTGAATTTATGTACTCCTTAGTAACCTCCTTAGCCCTCCTCCAAACAAGATCTGATATCCAAGCATAATGTATTATTTGCACAATAAAATATATGTTTGCTGATTAGTTGCCTGCTGGTAACTTTCCTGCACGATGCTATCTCAGCTGAAAAGCATCTGTTGCAAATCACTCTATGTTACATTTTATGTACTGCTGCACCTCTAGCATACGACGTCTATAACTTTTATGTTGATTATTTGTACAACAATTTTTTGATTTATATGGGTTCCGTTGGCTTCGTGTCCGTATTTTTGACCGCAGATTAGCTATATATTGGCATTTATATTTTATATGACTAATATTCAATGACCTGTGTGAAGTAGTGGTTAGTACGAGTTAATAATTTTGTTTACAACAATGCCTTTTTCCTTTGCTCTTATACAGCGCTAGCTAAAGAGCATAATCCAAGTCGAGCAGATCTTGCCGTAGGCCTTGTCTGCCAAATCAAATAGGCTCTTGTTTTCGATTCGATTACAACACCCACGCGACGTACGTAAAATCCATTGGATTGGGCATTTGCCATTGCACTTGATTTTTTGCATCGGTATTTTATTGTAAACCTTCATTATGCAGGGATGCTCATGTATTTATTTCGTTACAACTAGTTTCTTCAGCCTTTCTTGGACACAGCAATCTGCAATGGACACGCACTGCACCAACTGGTACACTGCAGTGACCAACGAGTGCTCGCCGAGTTTTGACGATTCTGGTCCAGCATAACAAGTGCTCTGTGCATCTCATGCACTGCTGGTGTGTCCGCAAAGCACATATATGATCATTGTTGTTGCATCACTTGCAACTTGCTATGGCCAAGACCATCCAAAACTTTTGACTGATGAGCATTCCGTTTAGCAGTCTGCGGCCATGCAGCTTCAAGCTTCCTCAGTGGCTGAAGCATGAATCCATTCACAGTTCTTTATTTGTTAAAATAAGTGTTAGTGTTCCTTTGTTCGTCCTAACATAACATATCATACGCCTTTCCTGTTCAACTTGCATTCCTAAAAAAAGGAAATCAGATCAATAGCCATTGAAGTTTGTAAAATAAATATGTCTATTTCGGGAGCCTGAATGGACAATCGTGTACGCTGCGAATGCTGCATTTTTCACAGGTACCCATGAGTCAATGGACGTATAGATTTCCTCTAGCCTATAAATATACAGTGTTGCTCGGTCGATCATAAGTGCAATAGTTTCGATTAAGCCTCCTCGTCAACGGAAGCAATTAAAAACTAGAGGGGAAATCTAACTTGTTCATCACAGCAAGGAGATAAATCATACACTTTTAATGGACTTAC
>CALYDF020009653.1:0-10622 GCA_944474145.2 Dicrocoelium dendriticum
TCCCGCTGTAGCAAATCAAGCTTTGGAGATCCTTTGCGAAGAAGAATGGGCACAAGCGTCTTGAATAGATGAGATACAATCTTATATTTATCTAAATGGAGCACTTTGTGCGCAGACGTAATTGTAGATGTTAAAGATCATGGACTCACTGCCGGAGGATGGAACCTCCTCTTTGTCCGGGACTTCTGTAAAGAAAAGTGGTGATTTCTCGAACCAGAGAATAGCTCCCATCGTTTAACAGAGCAGGTGGTAGAACATCAGAGCAGGGTACCTTATAATACTTTAGGCAGCTGACTGTCCGCCAGTTTTCCTAGTGAGAGGGAAGAGCAATGGGGACAGTCCACTCATTAACAGTGCGCGCCCCAGGGAAACAAATAGAGCTGGCGGTCAGGAAATCTGCGAGCAAATAAGTTCGGCCTATTTCGCCAGTCTTCTTTGAAGATCAGTGATTAGTTAGCCATCCTCTTCGCAGATTGTTTCACTTACGCTAAATCGGAAGCCTTCGGTTACTCGTATGAGGTGGAACAGTTTTCTGGTATTCTCAGAGATTAGCAAGTTCCATCTCTAGCAAATTCACGCTACCTGGTCTCACGGTCTTGCAGTATGCTCCTACTTAACGCTAAATCCAGAGATTGGCGTTCCTCACGACAGCTGCTATCGTCTGTGATCAGGAGGCCTCTGTCTATCAGGGTCAAGGAGGCAGGGATGCACCTGCTTTGGGCGGCTGACGAGCAATTCAACAACTGACCGTACTGACGGAAAATAGAGCGTCATTGATACGCATCCATTGCGAATTTTGATCGTCGTCAGTCCATGGAGCAAGCAATGTTGCGAAATAAGTCCGGTACTTGTCTAACGTGGCAGGATGTTGCAGACTTTCTATGTTCGGTCGGTAGTGTGCAGGTCTGGGTGATCATCTGAAACACATGAAAACCTTGGCGCCAACCAGTGCGTGATCGCAATCTAAGTAGCTTGACAAGTATGCTTCCGTGCTATCTGTAGCTTATTGTAATATAGTCAAGCTGTGACCACAATTACAATCGCGAAAACTGGCACTATGTATTAGTCTGTACTTTCAATTGTTGAAATTTGGTGTTCGAATGCAACAAGCGATTATCACAAGAAAGAGCCATTAGCCTGTCTTCAATGTCTGGTCGACTGCAACCGAGGTGACAACTACCTTGAACATGATGCTCGCTTGCAGGCAGTGGCCTACACATGCGTTAAAGTCCTTTGCAAGCGGGGTACTATCAGAATTTTTGAAGGAATGTAGATGTTCATGTAGCTGTTGATAAAAGCAATCCTTAACTGCAGTCTGTAGGAGGGTAGGCAGTGATGAAACAAGGCTCGCATGACATCTGGACGTTTACTTAATTTACATGAGCCTCGTCTTCTGACTGCACACAGCCGACAGTTGACTGGGATCCAGTCAGGCATATCGGACACAGCCCTGTCACTCCGCATAACCACAACACGGTCTGGCCAGAAGGGCGGCCTTTGGATCCCCGAAAATATCCTGGTGGCATTTGACGTCACAGTTTGTCGGAGAGTTCGTTGTGATGAAGGTACTGGCGTCTTGCAACCTGGTTTTGGAAAGGCAACAGATGTCCACCAAGCGTGTCTAAAGGGTGCACAACAGGAATGTTTGTCTTCTGAACTGTATCAGAATGCGCACATTAGACGCTGCAAGGCCGAATAGAGAACCAAATCGAAGGAATGCTTGAGATTAGTTGGAGTATGAGAATGCCGTGACCATTTATTTCGCTCAGAACTCTGTCAGCTGCGACCAGTGAGTTGTTGTTGACGATGATTGGGAAGCTGTAGATGCAGTTACTGAAGGGGACGTGGGATGATGTGGGATCGGATGTTGAGCAGCAGAGTCAGGATGGCCAGTAGACCTAACAATGAAAGCAGCAGTTTTAACCATCCACAGTTTCTCAGAGTGTTTGATATTACCCGGTTGCTCAAGCCGAAGTAGTGGGTTGTCTTAGAGGGTCCACCCCAAGTCTTTGAGCCAGGATCTAATTTACAAGGCTGCAGGGCTATATGAGGGTATCGCAACCTTTTGGGAGGTGGTGACCAAACAGGTAGTGCATACGTTTTTAGGACCGCGTGGGAACAGGGGCCAAACACACCCTTGAATTACAACGCCACTCAGAGGGAGGCGAGAAGCAGTGTTTTTATTTAGTGGCGAGTTACATCCGCTAACTCACAGTGTTGTCAAACGGACATATATAACTTTCTATAAGTAGAACGCTTGCCTAGCGAAAACCCACCACGTTCTGGAAATCTGCCGCCGAACTAATCCACTGGAACAGGGTAAACCCGAAACTGTCCAACTGGTACCACGAAGCAGTTGTTCGGTAAGCTAGAAAATAAATGCAGTCTGCAGCGAAGCAAAAGGTTTCGCCAAACAACATCAGTTATGAGGTTTATCTAGCGTGTGTAAAAGAGTTTTAATTTAGCGAATAGTATCGCGTTTATAATTTCTGCTCAAATGGAAATGCGTTCAACCGTGATCATAAATGCTCAAATTGATAAACTTGACAAGTATATAGAGGTCCTTCGGAATATCAGGCCGCTCGCAGCAGCAACGGCTGAGGAACAAACGATCAGGCAACATAATAGTGTGTTGTACGCGTAGGATTTTATAATTTATTCCAAAGATAAATAAGTTTTTAGGTTCCAGATATAATATTTTAGCATCAGCTTTTTAGTGAAAGGGATATGGTTAGCTTGACATGTCGTTGTTCTAAATTCGTTATTTATGTTAGCTGTAAAATTTTAGAGGGAAACTGCATATTTATATTACTAAATTTGACCCCCTTCCATATTTAACACATAAGTACAAACAGAGAAAAGTTTACGTTCTCCTTACCAACCATAGCAATTACTATTAAACATCTATAACCAAACCTCACCATGCATCACAGTGTTGGTAGTTATTAAGATTTTTCTTCAGTGTAAACGCACAACGCGCAATAGTGTCAAAATTTATGTACCGAATGTACAATTATGTTGATAGTTATTTCCTTTTGCCATAAAAACGAAAGATTAATAAGGGGTCTTCAGTATTTCGTAATATACTACCGGCAAGGAATTTAAGACACATCTGTGCATTTCAGTTCAGAAATAATTATTTTACTTATTGCTAATTGTTTATTGTATATTGTAATATCAAAAAAATCAAACGTATCATCACTCCTGTGTACTGATAAAAATGTTGGGAGCTATTTTCAGATGTAGGTAGATGCGTGGGTTTGTGCGCTTGTAAGGCTCGACCACACTTACTGGTGATGGATTTTGTTATATTCCTACACATATCTCAATGGGTGTAACCATGGTTAGCGCAAGCTTTCTGTCAGATCGATCCAGGAGCTTTTGCAGAAATAAATATGTCTCCTTTACCTTGCTAAACAGTGTCATTATTATAATAAATCTTCACGTGAATTATTGGAATAGAGCACCGGGCTCACGGTGACTGTAAATAAATGTATTTTGATGCGTCATGCAAAAACAAGACAAGTACAAGTTCAAAAGGTCTATCTAGGAGAAAATCTATTTATCGTTGTCAGTACATACATACCGGTTATATCTGATTAGAAAACGATGGAATACGTAGATCCGTATCAGTCACGCCAATCACTTTTGGTATTCAGTTATTCGTTACAGTATGTAATTTACTGCGCACGGTTAAGCTTGTGTGTGGTGTTCCGTATTTAACCAAATATGCTAAGCGTCAGAGTGCGAAGCACCAAATAGTAACTTAATTACGTGAACAATATAGAAGCTAGCGTTTTGATTAAAAGCAATATAAAAGTGTATTTATTGTTGATTTTATAAACTTGCATACAGTAATATACAAAATAATTTGCAGGGAAGTTATAAGTAAAAATAAGGCCTGATGTTGTTTTTTTGTAAGACGTGAGCCCGTCAGCAAAATAACACATACGACTAGTCAAGGAAATAAAATAGGGCTGCATGAACATTATTTGACTAGGATGGAATGGCTGCCTCTATGATAAATTGAAGAGATTAACTTATATTTTATCACTGTAGTGACATGAATCTTGCCAAAATAGTATCGGAATAATCGCGTCGGAGGTTCAACCAATTTCTTAACTTCTGTGGCAAGCGCCGTCGGAAGAATATTCTATTTTCGAGGGAGCCATGTAGGCGTATACATGACGGTTTTCGCCTCAATATGTCTGCAGTAAAGTGGATATGAGTAAGACTTGAAGTCGGCACAGTACATCGCAATAGATTGGGATATCACGGAACACTCTGAAAAGATAATGCATACAGCTGCTACAAGGCATTTATTTCATATTTGTGTAAACTTCTGGGTCCATCCGCGGGAATAATAGGAGGAAATAACTGTTCACCTTACAAAAGGGCAATACTTGTTTGCACAACTGTTAAAGATTGGAAATAAGCGCGCTGTTTATGCCGGCTGATGCGAAACATTCCTCGCGCCCTAGTCGAGTACATTGGTTACGGTGAAAAGCGTAATCACTCCGTCCATTTGAACTTGAGTATATTTTTCGCGCATGCCATACTGCTTTTCGAGTCGCCACGCATTTATGTGTTCTGTTACTCACAGCGTCGTTCGAGTTTTTGAAACAAAAGCATTAGCTTCTGGTGCATCAGATATCAAGATTATAAAGGTGCTAATGAAATATTCCTAGGCGATATTCAGTGACGATTAGCTAAATGATTCCAGCTAGTTTTTCATCTCAACTTCCTAATGTGTCGTAAGGTGTTATCCTTCACGTGGATTGAGTATTCTCCTTGGGTATTCTACCTAACAGGTTCACAGGAAGGGTAAGTTTGCATCGTGTGTGACACTAAGAACAATCGATGCAGTGGGTGCCTACAAACCAGCGTGACCAAATAGGTTCGAGGAGGTGTGGTAAGGGCGGAGTTTTAGCCCTACGTATATGACGTAACAGTGCAAATTATTGTTGTGGCAGCGCGTACGCGCGTGAATAGAAGTTTGTGTTGTGTACCAGTAGAGTTCTGCTTCCTCCATCGGGGCTTTGGTGGTGCTTGTTCAAGACCCTGCGTGAAGGGGACTAGTTTACGTCTAGATACAACAATTGTCATTGAAAAACAGTGCCTAAGCTTCAATCGGAGTACTGGAACCGTCACAGCGAAACTATTTCTACGAATATTTGCGTGACGAAAGTCAATGTCTGCTAATTGTTGGCACTGCCCAATGCCATCCATTAGTTAAAATGAATCTAATGGGTTACCTGGACAATAATTCACTTCAAAGTTTACTTCCTACAAGCCATTTAAATTGAGGAAGGAAAGTAATAGCTAGGCTTTTGTGTTACACTACAGTTTCATGAAGTTTGCACCAAAGCAAGGCAATAAATCTGGTTCCAGTTTGTTCTGATACTGAATCTAATATAGCAAATCTGTTGTGGATGTTTCTCTAAAGGCAGTATTAACAGGGAACATTTAAATCAGCAATATGACATTAAACATTTTGTGAATAATGATTAATGAGCGTGAGGTTCAAAGCCTATAGATATCCACTCTGTCTCTATCCTTTATAGGACCCAGTTAACATCAGATACTGAGATGACACATTCCACCTTCTTGTTACATCGAAGCCAGTGGTCAATTCAACTGCCGGACAGATCTGCAATAGACCGCAACTACGGCGACAGTAACAAAAGGAGAAACGACTACATTGCATACCCAAATTTATATGACCGCACCACTTGCTGTTTTCTATCCGATGGATGGTTTGTCTGATCTAGTCATATGTGAAACCGAAAGGCCCGATTGGATCGGAATAGCGGCGTTCTACTTTACCTACAGCCTAATACTGCTTGAAAAATGTTCCTTCCAATCATATGTTACTGTTGGCTTGGAATTTCTGAAGTATCACAAAGCAAACATGCCGCATTGACAAAAACAATATATTTAAACATGCTGCGTATTTCTTAAGCTTCTGATGTTACATTCAATTTAAGCAAAGTACTACAAATATTTTGCCGAAATACACGTTCGCGGTCGTGCTGTGTGTCCCTTCTAAACTCCTGTTGATGTGATAAACCATAGTATTTCTCTACTGCGCAGCCGAAAATAGTTTAAAGGTCATTTTTTAATTTATCCACGACTGCACATTACAGCATCATCATCATCATCAAGAGCAGTACATCAGCCATTTGCACTGACGCTTCGCTGCCATACAACCATGAGGACCTATGAAATAGAGAATAAGAAGAGGGAGAGAAGGGGAACTTACCTGGAAACCTTAATGCCCTAAGCAAACATTCAGAGACAAGGCGCCTACACCTTGTGTTAAAAATATATCGTCACAAACAGCTGGCTATCGTGCAAAGATAAGGCGGCATCAGCGAGACAGGTTCCTTGCGGCTTTCACTGCCCAGCGTCATAATCATCCATTACCCCGCAGCAAAAACTCAACACCAAACACACTTTATACAGGCAATCCGATTAGGAGACGGCAGTAGACGCGCCACTGGTGCCTACTGCGAGCCATGTTCTGTAAAATCTCGAGCCAAGCACAACGTGAGTCACGTGGACTCCAGCCCGGAAGGCGAGACGGACCAACGGCACCCAGTTTGGTCGTCAGTGACTTCATTTCCCGCTGCCAAATCAACTTATGTCCACCACGAGCCTTGCGCCATCCTACACCTGGTAGACTGAACAAGGCCCTCCTAGGTAAGAGGTGACCAGGCATGCGTAGCAAGTGTCCGAGCCAACGCAACTTATTCAGTGCTCTTTGTTGTTCTAGGGAACTAGCATGATTATCACCAGCTAGTACTCGCCTACGCACATCATCTTTGCGGACACGCTTGTGCCTTCCGATACCAGCAATGCTTCACATACAACGAATTATCAGACACTTGAAGGCGCCTTAGATCTTCAGACCGAAGGAGTCAAGTCTCTCTACCATACAGCAGAACGGCGCTCAATGTGGCCTTGTATACCCGGCCTTTCAGGCGGAGGGAAACTCCCATCTGCCGCCAAATATGCCGCAGGTTTAAGAAGGTAGCTCTGGCTTTTGAAATGCATGAGCTGACGTCAGTTTCTATGCGTCCATCATTGCTGATGCAGCTGCAAAGATAAGTGAAATGATCAACCACCTCGAGTTCCTCGTTAGCAAGCGTCAAGGGGTCATCAAGTGGCTGGTGGTCCCGCAGCAACACTTTGCACTTTGAAGGTGCGATGGGCATACCAAATAATGGGTCCACTCTAGACAGGATATTCAGGGTTCATTGTGTCGCCTCAACATCGTCGAAAAGCAAGACGATATCGTCCGCATAATCTAGATCAACTAATATTTCACCAGGCAGCACTTCAAAGCCTACATCGTGAGATTCCGCAAGACAACACTCCATGATAGAATCCATGACGAAATTGAATAAAAATGGGAAATCGGACAACCCTGACAAATGCCACTTGTGGTCGGAAAGCTATCCGACAGGACACCGTATACCCTGACGCGGCCTGTAGTTTTCGAGTATAGAGCACGAAGGATGTTCACATATTTCGCGGGAACACATTTCCGCGCAAGTATCTCGAACAGAATCGATCGATCGACTGAATTGAAGGCACTCTTGAAATCGAGGAACACAGCTATTGTCGGTCTGCCGGATGCGCGGCGCTGCTCTAGCACCTAGCGCAAAGTGAATATATGGTCTAAATAGCCACGTCCTAGTCGGAAACCGGCCTGCTCTTTTCTAATCCGAGATTCCTGTTCCGCAGGGCTGCGACGAACGAGAATCGAGGCCAGTAATTTTGTCACAACTGGTGTTAGGCTAATACCCCCGTGGTTCGCACAGTCTGTGCCATTGCACGTCATGCATATGCCACTATAATCAATTCACTCCAATTAGCCGGGACACTCGCCTTCCAGATACATCCAAAGAAGGAGTTCAGTGCTTTGCAAAGGACCTCACCTCTATCCTTAAATAGTGCAGGTGGGAGGGAATCCGCGCCGGCGGCACGAAAACGATTAAGGGCTGTGATAGCATTTCGGACCTCGGCCTCTGACGGAGGCTTTAAACTAACCGTCCATGGCTCGTCCTGTATCACTTGAGTTGGAATAGGTCTGGGAGCAGGGGGCCAGCTGAACTGATTTTGAGGGTGGTCCGCCCAACGAGGCATACGGCGCTCCTTATTGTGTATAAGCGCACCCGCGCTGTCTCTGATTGTCGCACTGATGCCTGGTTTTCTGGGAACCGTGGTGCGGATTAGCTGGAAGAGGTTGCGTTAATTGCCCACTGCTACTGCCTACTCCATTTCTTGAGCCTTATTGGTCCAACAGGCTTCCTTGTCAGCACTTAGGCTCCGCTTTATTTCACGTCTGGTTACATTGTGTTCAGAGCCAGCCGGGATGTGTCTTCTAGATTCCAACAGGTTCACCGACCTCTCGGATATCCGGTGACTGGTGCGTTGACGACTGATGGTGCCACAAGCAGATGCTCCTACGTCGTGCATGGCGGCCGAGATCCTATTCCACTAAAGCTCACTGTCATTAAGACAAGACAACGATAATTCGTTATACTGTGCTTCTTGATAGGCTTATCTGACCGAGGACTGAGACAATTTCTCCGTTGCCAATCGCGGTTGACGTTTGTTGCGCCTCCCGGTAAAGTTCATGGAGAAACGACAGCGTACCAAGGCATGATCAGAGTCGACACAAGTACTCCAGTATGAGCGGCAATCCAAGATGGAACCACGCCAGCTGTAACTAAAGGCTATGTGGTCAATTTGGGTCCATCGCTGGCCAGCTACAGGAGGACACCAAGTGGCACTTCGGCGCCCACTGTGTCTAAAAGCAGTGCTACTAAGAAACAACTGGTGCTCCGCGCACAGTTGCAACAGACGTTCACCGTTGCCAGTCCTTTCGGAGTTAAGTCCATAATTACCACGCAGCTGAGCTTCTGAAGAGCTCAGACGCCCTATTTATACGTTCATATCCCCTGCAAGTACTATAATACCTGAACTAGTGGCACTGCGTAGTAGCGCGTTCAGTACGTGATAGAATGTGTCCTTGAAAACATCTGAACTGCAGTCGGTGGGAGCATAAGCAGAAATCACAACCAAACAGCGTGTTGTACTACTTCATGAATCAACCTTAGCTGATGTCGTCAAACGGGCTGCACATAAACGGCTGTTCACCAGAATCCAATCAACCAACGATGGTTCAGCATTGGAGCTTAGAATGATACCTACACCAGCTTGACCCGTGAGTGCTGCATCGGCGTCTCCGGATGTGTGCAACTTATAACGACAAGATAAGCCGGGTGCAGTTAATTCAATAACCCCGTTAGGGTCACTGATCCTAATTTTGGACACGCAACAAACATCAGTACCCAGTGTGTCTAAGGTGCGTGCGAGTGCAGCCCGTTGACCTGTTTGTCTTAGAGTGCGAAGGTGGATTGTCGCCATGGAAACGGGATAGAGTAGCCTTATAAGGGACTTTTGCCCGTAGGCGTCCGTAGGTGCGGTGGGATGGTGGCTGCATATGGTTCTACTCCAGTGGCACTTCGGTTGCTGTCAATTAAGCTGGGAATTATAGAAGAAAGTTTAGTAACGGGGGTCGGTTTGGGAGTAAGAGAAAAATGTGGAAAAGAAAGAAGGGAGGCGCCAGCAGTAGCATGTTTTCGCTTATCCGCCCTGCTGTATGCAGCAGATAAGGCGACACTTGATAATTTGCGCGACGACCGATGCAGGATGAATTTTATGTTTGTAGAAAATATCATGGTTGTATGTGTGCTGAGATACTGCCAGGGCGCCCAGACCTAGACAGGAGGACGATTAGGGTCCTCATCCAAAGCGTTTGGCTCAAAGGCCTGTCCGCAAGGCAGCGGGGAGGTGGCAATGATTTAGTTTTACAGAAATGGACGCCATCCCATTGCAAACCCCCAACCTAGAGGACCAGGAGACTGAGTTTGTTTGACCTCTCACCACTGACCAACCTGGTAGGTGTAGCTCTCAAGTGCCCAGAGGCACCACTCAGTATAGCTCAATGGGTCAATGAGACACGCAAACCGTTGCACCACGTTAAGGTCCAGTCTCGTTGCGACAGCATAGCTATATTTTATTGATAAACCAAGGCACTTATCATTTTACTCTTAATATAACGTCACCTGCATTTTATATTTTCGTAATCTGAAAAAGTTCTCCCACCGCGGGCGATAGACGAAAATTTCGAAAAGACATTAACGAAGCCATTATAAGGTTATATTCAGCACTACGAACTTGTAAAACCTTTGGCAAGCCGATAAGTTTCGGTAGTCATTTGGCGTAGAAAATGCATAGCCATATTTCATACAGCTCAAAGAAATGCTGTGTGCAATTTGCGCAGCAAAAAACGACAAAGCTGCATGCTTTGGAGAAATAAAACACCAAAGTTAAACTGTAGTTGCATGTGTGTTGCGTGTCTCCTATAGTTTAAATTTAATTAAAAGTTTTTCGTTTACCGTTTTTGTTTTTGTACATTTGCAATTGTTATGCGGAACGTGATAAGTCGTTGCAACAGCAACAAAGGTTTTCCTTATTTTCACTTATTTGTAGGTGCCGAAGACGGTCAGTTTAGCAGGGTGGTAAAAATCGATCAAACGAAGTGGGCG
>CALYDF020009654.1:0-10624 GCA_944474145.2 Dicrocoelium dendriticum
CCTGAGAGTGTTGTTTGGTTTAGAAACAAATTGACCGACATGGCCCACGAAGTTAAGATTGTGCCAGTGACTGAAAAATGCGCACTTACAGGCCGACACCTGCAGGCGCTGCGTGGACTGCGTACTAATAATGTTGTTGTGATGAAACCGGATAAGGGCTCTGGAGTGGTGGTCATGAACAAGGTCGAGTACGCTCAGAAAATGAGTAGCATACTCAACGACACGAGTACATTTGAACGACTTAATAAGATGGAGAACGTATCCGATGTTGAAGCTAGCATAGCTGCTCATCTTGAAATGCTTCTCCTTCATCGTGTGATTGATAGTGACACCTATAATTGTTTGAATCCAAGTGGAAGCACTACTCCGCAGCTATACAGGTCACCGAAGACGCACAAGAGTGGAGTACCACTTAGGCCGATTCTATCAATGGTAAATGCGCCGCAGCATAAATTGGCTCGCTAGCTAGTGAAGATACTTTCACCTCTACGACAATTGTCCAATCCATATAGTCTTAAAGATTCTTTTCAACTTATCGGTGACTTAGATGACATCAACCTCTCCGATAAGATCATGTGTTCCTTGGATGTGGAATCTCTATTCACCAAAGTTCCACTACAACAAACTGATGAATACATATGTGAGCTAGCTGAACACT
The DNA here is from genome assembly GCA_944474145.2 of Dicrocoelium dendriticum. Lineage (NCBI taxonomy): Eukaryota > Metazoa > Platyhelminthes > Trematoda > Plagiorchiida > Dicrocoeliidae > Dicrocoelium > Dicrocoelium dendriticum. The sequence continues at coordinate 659 of CALYDF020009654.1, forward strand.
CTAGTTATTCGTTACCAATTCCAGTCGAATTTCTAAAGGAATCCTTACTGTTGTGTACAGCAAATGTTGGCTTCCACTTTCAGAACACCCCATATCGTCAAATGAATGGTGTGGCAATGGGTAGCCCACTAGGCCCTGTACTTGTCGATTTCTTCATGCTGATGATAGAAAGAGGTATGTCCACAGAAATAGCCCAGTTGCCATACTATAAGCGTTATGTGGATGACATATTGGCCTTTTGTTCATCAGAGCAGCAGATTGTCCAGTTGGTGCAGCAACTCAACTGCGCACATACCAACTTGCTGGTCACCTGCGAAGTGGAACAGAAGAACTGTCTGCCATTCTTAGACATCCTCATCAGTCGCAGAGATGACGAGCTCATTACAAGGTCTATCTACAGAAAAGCAACCTGGTCCGGCCAATACCTGCACTTCACCAGCTTCACACCAGTGCGGTACAAGCGGACCCTTGTGAAAACTTTAGTTAGTCGTGCTAGACGAATTTGCTCCGCTGATTGTCTAGCCGACGAACTAGAGTTAATTACAACAACACTCGTTGCAAATGGTTATCCACGTAGATTTATAGAGACACACAGCCAACAGCGAGGCCCGAAAGACTTGGTGCATACGGCAGCCAAGAAAAAGATCTATATCGAGTTGCCTTTCAAGGGTGACTTTACTGTATTGAAAACCAAGAAACGTTTGATCTCTGCTACGCAGAGAAGTTACTGTGCTGCTCAGGTTGTGGTCATCAATAGAACCTGTAACTTGCCGGTGTCTCCAACGAAGGAAGCTCAACCGATAGGGGCCAACTCACACTGCATATACAAATTCGTATGCGACTGTGGAGACAGTTACATAGGCAGAACCAATCGGTCTTTGACTTCCCGAATAAAGGAACACGTGCCAAGGTGGGTTCAACGTGAAATCGACCAGCATCCCTGTCCTACTGAAGTTTCGTGCTTGCGCAAGCTGCCAGCTTCCTCAATAGGTAAACACCTACTGACTACGCGTCACCGGATAGAGCTCGGATCAGCGTTCACACTTGTGTTACGTCACCTTAATCCCCGCTTCCTCCGTTTCGCCGAGGCTGTTGCGATAAGCCGGATGAAGCCGGCCCTGTGTGTTCAAAAGCAATTATTTATCAGCTTAAGACTGCCGTGGACATAGGGGTGGAACTTCCGTCATTCATTTTTCACCTCATGCTTATTCGGTCACACGCATACTTGAGTATATAGTTGCATACCGGTTATTGTTAATGGTACTGAGGAGACAATACGAAATGCATGCATCTACCAGTTTTCGTCTTCTTACCGTGCTTTTCAAATTTCTGAAGGGAACTAACTATTATACGACTCACTAAATCGAAGCTAACTACTACCCCATGTCATTTCGCTTGCGGGAAAAGGATCTCACCAAGCCGCATTGAAGCAGTCGGAAATAGCGCCAAAATTCCCAAGTGGTGGCAAAGAGTGAACGACTAGAATTGTTCCGAATGATTGGAAAATGCAACCCTTACACTTTGAGTAGCAACCAGACGCAAGGTACCAGGATATCTATTGAATAGCTGAACGTGGTCGATCTCTCACAAAGATGTCCTTGCGACGGATGCATCGCACGATGTCACACGGTTCATCTGAAATGCATCAGCGCTGTTAACATCACCACAGCTGTAAAACATGGTACGTCAATTTTATTTGCTGACGATATCAAAATCATTTATAAGCTTCGGTGCGACAAGCTTCACGGGACACTACTACTCATTCAAGATGATTTAGATTTCCTTGAGGCGTTGTGCTGCACATGGATGATGAATCTCTGGGCTAAGAAATCAAGCGTCATCTAACGACTACTGCAACCTTGAAGGATCTATCACCCTAAACAATGATCGCGTCGCTACACGGTTGTCCATGTGAGATCTTGGAAGTACGTACTCGTCTACCTTCAATTTCTCCGAACAGGCCCAATGTCAAGTAGCACGTGCCAGACAGTCTATGTTCAATATATCAAACAAACTACACACAACTCAAGTTAGAGTTGAGCTTTTCAAGCTACTCACTCGCCCCATCCTCGAATACTGTAGCATAATATACGGCAATATGAGAAAGAGTGACAGAATTGCTGTGGAGTACCTGCAGAGGTCATTTACTAAACACCAGATTGGTAATTACTCTGCAATGTGTTATCTAGAAGGTTGCAATGAACTTCATCTCGAAGCACTTTGGATTAGGCGATTGAAGCGTAACTTATTACTGCTTTTTAACGTGTTGCACAAGAAACCTATTCCAACTTGCCTACACTCCTTACAACATTGCTCAACTCGAGCGCTTCGCAACAAATGTTTCACACTGAATATACCGAAAGCTAGAACGAACCTTCGATCTAATTTCTTCTTAGTCAGATATAGTTATCTGTGGAATAAACTACCAATAACACTCAGGTTATATGAAAAGGTGGCATCATTTAAAAGAATAGTACCCAGTTATCTTGATCGAAATACCATGATCTTTATATTTTACATGAGAAAAATCCCTCGATGAGCTATTCCAAGCGAGGCCCGAAAACATATAAACACCAAGGTTTTCATAACTATGCTTTGATCTCAATCATCCGCCAGAATGTTAATACATGAAACACCATGAGACTCCACCTATACATGTCGCCCATGCAAGTGCATAGAAACTTCTACACCAATTAATCTTTGCCGCGATATACACAGTTGCTTTCATCAGGAGAAATATACGTACTGTTATTATTATTATTATTATTATTAAAATAGCCCCCTAAGTAACTGAAAATGCACTCTTTTGTCGTGTAGAACTCAAACCAAAAATCGGACCACCATTCACATCACCAACATCATTACACGTAAGCTAAAAGTGAGAAGCACTGCGGGTCTTGTGGCACGAAACAAAAGTATACGATAATACTCATCACAGAATAATGAAGCTGCTCTTCAGTCTGTTCAGAAGTGCATGCATAACTGCTGAGCCAGATTCAAGGAGTGTTGTGTCGCCAGGTTACTCGAGTTTTGTTAGTCAGTCAGCTAACAGAACCTCCACACTGGCAGTCTGAAAAACAGAGTAATTACTGACCATTCCGATCAGTATGTTTAATATGGGACAAGCTTGGCTACTCTCACTTATCTTGGGGAAACAAAGACTATTTTCCGGCCTCAGTAATCCCCGTAGAGAAAAGTTAGAATGGAATGTCTTCGTGACACCTGCTTCGCGGATAGGCAGGGACACAAGCCAGTGCCATCGACAAGTTTGAATGCAAATTCTAGGTCGTTAGGTCATTTGCAGGTGTGTACGCTATGAATAATGAACGGTGATTTACCATAGATGAAAACAGGTCCTTGACTACCATAGTGAAAGTATGTTAGTCCTCTGTTTAAACGTCTATCGAGCAAATTCGCTGCTGAATAACGGTAGTGTGAAGTGAGAATTGAATGCGAGCATATAGGACAACACGGCCCGAAGCCTAGAGATAACCAGCTTGTCTCGTAATTTCGCAGCGAGGATACGAAGCCGCGCAGTGGTGAGCGTCCTCTTGCTACACTCATCCCGCGTGCGACTGGTGGTGGTCACCCGACAGCAAAGTGCCGTTACGGCGTACAAATGGCACATTATTATTAATACTGGACAAATGGGCGGAGTTAGAGTTGTGAAAAATGAAACCAAGTACCCTCATTAATATACCACCTCCTTAGGACAATGTGACGCATAACTCCAGTATGACTGCATGATTATTATATTCAAAAGCAGAACAGCTTAGGTAAAAACAGTGATGAGCGTCAACGGTTACATCTAAACATCCTTGAAAATATGCAAGGTGTGCAGGATAGAACTGAATTTGTGAGAGAAATTCAACCTTACACTAAAAAGTGTGAGCGAAAAAGCATGTTTTCGCTGGATCTGGTCAGGCTTGTCCACCGCCACTGATAAGAAAAAGTGAGTAAAATAGTTCAAACAGTAGTGAAGTTCAAATGTCTAGATTATCTAAATGACAAGGCTAGGTGGTTGGTTCCGAAGTGGTCAAGTACTGTTCATTGGCGTGTTCCTCAACGGGGTCACTGTGATGTGGGGCCAGGGTAGAGAGAGATTCTGCAGGAATTGTTTATTGTGCGGAAGTTTGGGTTTGGAGGCGGACAGTAATCGCTTCGGATGTTGTCAGTTAGAGACCTCTTACCGCTTTTTGTGGTGTCCAGGTACGTGGTAAATAGGTTGAAAAGACTGGTAGGTACCGCTTTGGTAGTTTAAAATAACTAAGTTTGTCAATAAGGCGCTCTTCACTGTTTTCGTCCCATCTCCATCTAGCCAAGTCTAGCAATGCTTACTGAATCCGTCAGACAGACTCTTGAGGATTCTTCCGATATATCCCGCTTGACACGAACTAATGGAGAAGTATATAACGAAGGAATTACTTGACTTTGTCCTTGAGTTGAGTCCTCATGATTGGTGTTGAGGTAGAGTTCAGCCGTAAGCTTGCTGCGTAGTATTTATAGTTTATGAAGTCGGATATCCCTCTAGACGTTGTTTGCGCTATTCTAGCCCCCTTGAACGGCAACGATAAATAAACGATTACTTCCCGACCGAATCTGTTTTAGCTATCGCTTATCGCGGCTGATATTTCCCCGAATAAACATTTCCGGATAGTAATTTCCCTCGAGAAGACCAGGGTTGACAAACCCGGAGAAAATTAATTCCGTGGGCTTTTAAAACGGCTATACTGTTCACTCCACTTGTGCAGTTATCTATTATGTTGGAGTTATGACTGAGTTTCAGCAAGTGACGGCATCCGTGCTTAGGGTCACACAATATTTGATCAATATGGGATCACTGTGTCCTGTTCCGTAGCATCCACTGAAAGTCCCAATAATTTCAACCTTCGCTAATACGGGTGATTGCCCTACGTTGTGATGCCTTTAGCACCTCTAGATGGTGCTTCAGTCGAAGTTGCCAAACTAGGATGCCATGTTTAACCTGAGGGTGTACCTAAAAGTTGTGCATCATGGGGAAGATGGATGGGTCGAAACTTCCGAATGTTGTCCGCGGCAAGCTGACATGCGGGTTGGCTCTTTTATCAGCTGCCTCTGGCCACATTGAACCATTAAGGTCACTTTGAATGAACACACCAAGGTCGCGTTCATGGGAAGCGATTTGCAATACATGTGACCTAAGCCAAGGCAGTAGCGTAGTTTAACTACAGGACCATCTTCTACATTGAATGGCAGGGCATTCTGAAATGTCCCGTTCACAATCATGTTAAGATCACACTAGAGCACTTACAGCTTTTAAGTCGGTATTGTTTAATGTCTTCCTTTTTGTATTGTGGCACGTTAACAGGTGTATTTCTCAGCCTCGACTAACGTGTACTGATGATGATGTTGATGTCGTCCGGTTTCCTAATCGCTCGCCATACCCTAATAACATGAATGAAGGATAGGAAGGTAGTTGAACACGTTAGTTGGTTTATGAAGACAAGGAATAGACGAGCTGCTGTCACTGAGCTTTGTGATTCGCCGCACTCCATCTCACTTGCGTCGGACAGGTGTTTACGGACTCTCATCTCCAACCGATGTTTGTGTAGAATATTGCCTATCCACCACAGGAGATAGTCGCCAATGCTATCGTTCTGGTGTTTATAGAAAGGAATTCGGTGGTCTAAGTGGTCAAGCACTTTTGAGAAGTTCAGGTGTATGACATCGGCTCCTCCTTCATCATCAACGCCCTCAGTCCACCTAGTACGTGAAATTAACAGGTTCGTTATGCTTGAGCGGTTTTGTCGCAAGCCATGTTGCTCCGTGGCTATGTTACTGTGGTTTTGCAGATACCGCATCGGTGATGATTGATCCCATAAATTTGGAAAACACAGCAAGTAACCTTATTGGGCGGCAATTGGTAGGGTCAGTGCGGCTACCTTATGAATAGGAGCTAAGACCGCTCGCTTCCAAATTGGTGTACTTTGATTCTCTTCTAGAGAACGCTGATGGAATATATATTCAGAGGTTCTGCCAGATTACTGGCTGCTGTCTGTGGAGCCTTCGGCCAAATGTTCTCAACAGCAGAACAGTTGTGGGTACGCAGGGAAAACTACTTCTCTAATATAACTTCTACAGTAAATGTGCTATTAAATAAACCTCACTGTGGGACAATAGGCACAGCGATGGACATTGGACTTGTTATCCTAGGGAAGTTAGGGAGTAACGTGACTCTAATATATCGACTGTTTCGGTTGCTGATAGCGTGTAACTGTCAGTCGGGACCATTGCCGTAATTCCGCGCTACACCTTACAAAAGCCATTAACATACCTGTATAACAGTTGGTGGTTCGTGCAGAAGCACTTCATTACCACCTGCTTAGGCGTCACCGTTTCCTTGCAAATCAAGTTTAGACCGAAGTTATCCTGTGCCACGTTTGCAGACAAGTTTCCGTCATTCGGGCACTCCTTGTGAGCTCTTCATGCCAAGTCGTTGAAGGACCTGCATTTACAGGTTCTGTTCTTTTGTAATGACTTACTTTTCCTTGGACGATGGAAAGATTTCCGTTTCGACACTGCGTTACCAGTATCGTAAACTACCGTGTGAAATTTTTCAAGGCGATTACTGTTGTGTATTTAGTCAAGCATATATATATATATATATATATATATATATATATGTATATCATAAGTTATGTACAGATATCGTGCCATCGGGATCATGGCGAAATAGGAAAACAGGCATTAAGTAAAAGCAGAAAGAAAAACAAGTTTCTGTTTATGTTTCCTCACAGTTTTTGAGATTTTTGATGTTTTTATTGGGGGAGGGACGGAGAATCAGCGCAACAAGCGTAGATACATGTTCACCACTGAGTTCGCTTTCCAGATATGACTTCCAATGTTTCCAACCAACTACCTTCAGCATCCTTGGGATCTCGTCATGGCAGTCGGGAAGAACCAAGCGTGGCCAGCTCTTCCGTCAAGTTTTCCATCCTGGCTTTCCAAGTTGTAGGCTGTCCAGCACACCGCCAACTCCAAACCTGTCCAGCGACCTTGAACGAGGCACAACACGGAACACACTTAACGGGCATACGCAGTACGTGTCCCAGCCATGGTAGTTGGCTCTGCGAAATAAGCGCCTCGAGGGAGTGGCTGTCTCCACCCAAGACACCTTGTCTGACTTCGGTTTTGTTAAACTCCAGTGGTAAAGTCTTAAACCTCCACATCTGCTCGACTGTGCTGGCCAGTTTTTCACACTTTTCATGAGCACCAAGGTGTAATTGTCAAGTGGAATGGCTCTGCATATTCAACAAAAGCAGGGTGCACTAGTCTAATTGATTTGCTGCTTTGATTCTATTTGACTTACACTACCGCACTTACGGCGGAATGCAGGGGTACGGTTACAACAGATAAACCCTCTCCTGACCACTACTATACATTTCGGCTCATTACATTTATCGCTAGGTGTAAGTATGTTAAGTGACTGCCGCTGTTGCAATTGTACACTACACTTGTCCGGTCAATTAAGGTGGGGGCGAGTGATTCTCACTTTCTTTGTTACCGCCGCACAGTCATCGTCAGTTACCATAGGTGGTTGTGCCAAGGGCAGGATGCGAGCACAGGCTGTTTAGCTGCCTTATTCATCAACAATGGTCCATATTGGGCCAGCCCGTTTCACTTTGCTGCTGGGTGTCGGTGATGGGCGAATGCAAGCGGAAGCCATAGATGGAGTCTTAACTTCCTTAGAAATGATCAAGGCTTTGTTGTAAACAAGAGGACAACTAGCATTCCTATGGTTCAGCGTCGCCTGCGTTGTGCAGACAACTGCAGTAAAGTGCTTAAGATCAGTATTACCTGTTCCAGCTGCATTAAATCTTACTGCCCGCAATGTGCAGGCAAATCTGTCCAAGAAGTGACAGAGACAAACCAAGTTGCTGACACAATTTGGTTTTGCTCATCATGTCAAGTGATTCCAGTTGTCAACTGTTTATCATTGCTAATGAAAAAATGCGATAGGATGACTGAAATAATCGCGCAATTTGTAAATACTAATGTCGCCCCCTCGGAGGTAAATATGGCCACGATAATACCTCGCCCGGTCAAAGTTAGTTCTGCGTCTAAAGTGAAGAAAAGAGCTAGACGATCCAACCGCACTGCAGCGTCTGTGACTCTAAACCCACTGGGTCACCTCACTCCCATCAGTGGTCAAGCCTCAAACATGCCTGCGTCCACTTCTCCAACCATAGACGCTTCACTTGGAGATTCAGCCATGACACCGATAGCTCACAGCCGAAGGAAATCCGGTGCAGATAACAAGCAGGTAACGTACGCATCGATTGCATCGACAAACACACCGGGAGCGAAACACACAAGTTCATCTTCAGTACCGAGCGCGCGTGGCACAAAGCAGCTTTCACTGTCAACTCCAGTGGTGCCCTCCAAACAACCTGAATTGCCGGCAAAAAGTATAAAGCCAACACTCGCTAGACAAAACCACGCTGCGCTAACTCTCGTGTGCACCAATGTTCCCGAATCCATATCTGGCACAATAAAAGACCAGTTGCAAGACGATCGCAACCAGTGGAGTTCCATCTGCGAGGCGATTGGCATTCGGGTTGAGCCTGCAATGCTGCAACGCGTAGCACGTCACCCGACCTCAGTGCACTCTGGTGAACCTCGAATTCTTCGAGTAACACTAAACTCAGTAGATGAGACAGAGGCTGTCTTGCTCTCAGCAGTTCGTCTTCGCAACTCACCGAGCGGAGTGCGCATATTACCTGATCTACTTTGGAAAGACCGCGCAAAAGAAGCAGTGGAGCAACGCGGTATTGCTACTAGAGATAGCAAGAAAACAATATTTGTTCATGGTGTTCCCGAGCTCCTGCATTCTTGCGATCACGATGCACAAACACATGACCGACAGCAGTGGTGCTACATCCGTGAATCACTATCTGTTAACAATGTTATTGCCAAATTCCTAACAAGAGTTCCGTTATCACCTAACTACAAGGGCTGCGGTCCAAGGCTAATGAAGGTAATACTACAGTCCGAGGAAATGACGCAAGTTCTGTTGGATAGCTGGTTAAAGTTTCGAGCTAGGTTGCCAACAGAAATACGGCTAAAGGCAGCAGGCGAACGACCAAAAGGCGGAAGAAATTCGATGGAACTTGCAAACCCGGCAAATTCTTTATTTGCACAGTCCTTCGGCGCGACCGACACAGCAGCGCCGACGTCACACAGGAGGACCGAGCACAGCACGAGTGAAGCATCAGTTCAGGAACGCTCAATAATGTCATATAACACGGCTGAAATACACAAAGCAAAAAACGATTAATTGCCGGCCACCCAACGGCCGGCTTAAAAGCGAACACAAACTTGACATCCACCAATGAACTCCTAACCACAAAAGCCCTATCTTGCATGTACTCAAACGCTCAAGGCCTTCGAAGCAAGTTGGCCGAACTTAGAGAACTCCATGCCTCACAACCGCGGGACCTCGTTATGATTACAGAGACATGGTTAAACCCTGAGATAACCGACTGTGAGATCAAGTTACCCGGTACGTCACTGCTTCGGACCGATAGAACCGGAATGGGTGGCGGTGTGATTCTTTATTATAATACAAGCCTCCGATGTGAAGTTATCGATCACCCGGAAATCCGAGCTCCCGATTCGGTTTGGTGCCGCCTTTGGTTGCGAAACAAGGACACATGCCTACTAGCCGTGATTTATCGCTCACCAAACTCAACTTCGGAAATGGACTCCAAAATGAACCACGTTTTCCAGTTTGCTTTGAACAAGTCCCACGCCCAAATTCTTATCGCTGGAGACTTTAACGTGCACGACATAGAAATGCCGGCAACCGACGGTATGCAGTTTAAAGCCTGCTTGCAAGAGCGAATTGCTAGCCACCCTCTTTACAACCACGTAACCTCTCCCATTAGATTTCGAACTGCTAACAAGCTGTCGATACTGGATCATGTG
>CALYDF020009655.1:0-10623 GCA_944474145.2 Dicrocoelium dendriticum
CTAGCTTTGAGCAAGTAACACAGGATGACGGCTTTGGCACAGTGAATAATCCAATCGGCCAATCGACAGAGAAAATGGCCCTAGTGAGATCGCCGAAACCAAGCGATGAAAACACAAGTAGTTCTGGTCGGAAATTTTAGAATCGGAAATGAAACTGAATTGTATCTTAATTTCCACAACGTATTTCCAATGAACATAGAAAGCCAACGCAAAGTGATCTTGTAAACACAGACAAAAATAGCCGACCGGAGGCCGCTATCCTATCAGATGTCCCTTGGAGCAAGCGAGGAATGGTAAATAAATTCTTGGTAGAACACATCAAACAGCATAACTTAGAAAAGCTTACATTAATTGCGTGCCAAATTTACTTTTACTTGCTAATCAAAATATTATAAATCAATATAGGAAAATGGTGGCTCATATGAGGAACAAATTTCTTGGACAATGTTTTCACGCGACCGCTCAGAAGACTGCGTGTGTCACCAAATTTTAGCCGACTCGGTCTTACAGTTTTATAAATCACTATTCAGTCAGAGCACAGAGCAAAGAGAATATTAGAGTCTTGTGGTGGAAAACGTCATAGCCTTTAATCTAGATTACAGATAAAACTACAGAAGCCTTACGAAGACAAGTCATAAGCTATACTGGAGCAAAAAATCTATTGATAATTACACGAGAACTAAAATGTAAAGCTCGTTCACTAGATTCTGTAGTTTATCTGGGCATGGAGTAAGAGGTAATTTGACAAATAAATATGTTGACCATATATTATTGCCCAGGTGAAAAGAGTAAAGGACTACCTCACAAAAATCGGTGTTCCCCACACTTGTAGGTGAATATAGACTGAATAATTATTCTGCTTTTTACCTTTGCCAATGACTTTAACTGGCTGAACCGAAACTTCGTCAGTCTATGCGATAGCATCCCTGTCACCGGAGACATGGTTACACGTTGGAATACCGGACGCTGAAGCCGCGGCACCGGGCATATCACTCATCCGTACCAAACGGCTTATTAGGTGTAGATTGATGATTCTGTATTTCCGAAACGCTGGATGATTCAGACTCGCACTTCCCTGATTCTGTTTGACGCAACCTACAAGAAAAGGCAGAGACTCCTGAAGTTAAGCCCCAAAAGTTATAAACGAAATGGACAGCCACCTCGTAACGGCTTTTATATGATATAAAAAGAAAGAAAATGCACATCAGTTTAATCGGTATTTCAGCCTACATTGTGTAGATACCTCTACTACGATATGAGCAATACATCTGCGAGAACACGTACCCAATTTTCTGATTTAACATCACGTCATTTTGCCCATTTGTTTCATAAAATGTATGAGACGTCTGTGTCAAAAGTTGGGTTTATGAATGTGAAATACTTAACCGATCAGTTGGTTGTAGACTGCTCATCTTGCAGCGGTTTCAACATTTTTATTATGCCGAATATCAAAAGAAGTATCTTGATTGTGCGCACCAATGTAAGCTTAGTCAGCATCCATTGTCAGTGTCACAAGCTAGTCGTTCCTTGCCGAATAGCCCCTGGAAGCCGTCAGGTTTGAAATGGTCAGCAAGTGTAAGCCGTTGGTTATGAATGCCTTAGCAAAGGTGTCTTGAATGAGAGTACGTATTTATTTCGTAAGCAACAGAACACAAATATTGATTCCACTGCTCTATTGAGTACGACGTGAGTATAGATCATATGCAACACCAGATAACTGGGACAACTATGTTGCACAACGCAACTCCTGCCATAATCTGTTAAGGAAATCAAAGCTGCAACTCAGTTGACCATGGTCACCTTTTTGAGAGCTAAGCGTGAACTAATGTAAAGAACGTTAATGGGTGTAAATGGACTAGTGTAATCATGGATTTATCACGGATATTTAAGCAAACAATCAAACATATTATTTAGTAAGGCGAGAGATCAAAACGGATTTAACAAATCTAGAGAAACGTAGCTACGGTATTTAAAGTTTTATATGTTTGCTTACTTTGTCGCTTGTCTGGACCACTTACGTTAGATGCTGCAACACAGATGCTGAAATGCCACATCGAGTCGAGTATGTGAAAACAAATTAAAGTAAGCTCCACGGCTGTGATAAACCAAAAAATTACGCAATGCGGCAGCATTCCAATCAGCTATGCTGTGTCGCAATCTTCTCTGTGATGTATTGTCGCTGATTTTCAATATGGGTTAACATGCGTGGTTACAGTACTTGAGGATTTGCTACACTAATACGAGGTCACCAAGCCTTAGACGATTGTGTAAACTAAAATTCCTAGTACTTCTAGTCTAGACTAATAAGAGAAGAGCGTAATAAATTTCAAATTGTTGGTACCCGTCGTGTCTACTCAAGCGTTTTCCGCAGTTGGACAAGTTTCGGCCTGTTTTCTTCACTGCTATATCTGCGTGCTTTTAACTTACGCGACCGTACTGCACGAGCCCCCCATGATAACTTTCATGGGAAGCATAATGCAAAGTTCATTCCCCGGTCGTCTCTATAAATTATTGACCTGACGTATGCTCAAAATGTTGCACTGGACAGAATTAAACACAATCATGTTTTGGCTCCACCATTCGTACGCCGTATCGAGATGATATTGCATTGCTAATTTAAATATGTACTTGCCTAACTGTTCGCCAAATTTTGCGGTGTTCTGCATAGAGCATAATGTTCGACGTCAACACTCCCGCGAGGTCTTTTACGAACATGGGGAATTAACTTTGTCATACAACGTAGCTTTGAGGGATGACAGCATTAATCGCTTTACGGTCGTAGGGATTGCAACAAAAGAGCACATTCAGGTTTCGTAGCAGTAGCAATTAATGAATTCCAGTCTAGGATATTGTCGCCCTTCTAGTAGCTCATAAATTTGTAAAACAGATTAAAATGATAAAATATGTTCAATAAATCTAAGTTCGCGGTGAAGACCCGTTTTCCATCATCAACTGATTCAGTACACCCAGCATTAGGTAAAAAAATATTAGCTGAACTGATTAGTTTTGGAGGAACCTATATAGCTCTTGAATCAGGATATGACACTCTTCCAAATAGTTAGTAAGCAATCTGCAAAAGGAGCTTTCATTAATCCCCAAATATAGAAAGACAAGTATGCAGGCGGTATTTTGCGCGCAATGCGCGATTGCGTCTATTGTGTATTAGAGTGACGATTTCACGTGTCTACATTTTTCGGACATGATTCGTGTCAGGATATCGCTACAATAACTACCATAATGGTTTAGTCAGTGACGTGGTAGCTACCATTAATAACTAGGTGCGTATGCTTTTGGTCTAGGTAAACTGTACTTGCAGAGTGATATGAGCCTTTTCAACCCATCCATAGTTGTGCGTATGATGTTGCTAAGTCTTCATGATGATGGGATTCCAGTGAACTTTAAGGGACCGAGATGCTTCTGGGAGAATACAAGTAAGCTCATATCAGGCTTAACGTTTAACTTCCGTTCCAGGCACTGAAAACACAAAGTTTAATACCGAGCATTAGTTCGGCGATGCTAGAACGAGTATTAACTATGCACAACTAAACTAAACATGTTGTATTTACTAAAGGTTATACTAGAATAAGCATCAGTTTATTCCATTATAGATAGATATCTGAATGGAATCGGTATACAAATAAATCAGAAAATATCAACGACTGCGACATACCTCACTATATATTACGCAGGTCTATCAATAAAACCTGCATTTTAGTGTTTCTCGGTCTAATATCGAGGACTATCATTGTGTAAGTCAATTGTCACAAGTCTAGAATACATGTCGTCTAGAAGTGAATTTTAGTATTTCGTATATTCTATGTCCCATTATTACATTTCTGTCTATTTTGATCTGCGCTTTCGCCATATGCGCAAGCTTGCGAGCTTCATCTATAGAATCAACTTGCAGGCTATTTCAAGGTGATTCTTCACTATTACGTCAGGGTGCAAATTGAATTCTCCTGAAAAATGTAACCTTAGATTCAAATTATAAAAATGAACTTTTATTTTTGACTTTCAGCTTTGTAAAATTGTTTACTATTACGTCCCATTCGGTCGGAAGGTGCCTTGTCATTCTTCCGGGTGTGTGAACTGGTGAGGAACGTAGTGCAGTTGACCAAGCGCATTGTCGGTGGATATGTCATGATGCAATTAATGCATCATTGAACACCCTTTGATGTGCGTGTGTGTACGTGTTCGAATGAGTGAACTTCAAGCCTCGTGTGAAATATAATGTCAAGTAACGGGGATAGGTGAGACATTTATTCACATAATGTCACGCTGTATGACCTGATCAAAATTTCTGGTTCGCCAAATTTTGGCTGAATTTATTTGCATATCTTGTTGAATTTATTTGTAATATAGAGCAGCTGCGAGTTCGCCTCTTTTGAGAGTGATATTTTCGGCAAAGGTTAAATTATAGATGAACAAGTTGTCCGGGTTTTTTATGACTTACTTATACTTTAAATTAACGAAACCCAAATAGCACGGCAGTTAGTAAATATGTAAGGGTTGGAAAGTCTTTAGCTAGATCAATTACAGCTTCTCCCGGTAATACAAATAATACTTCAAGTCTCAGTGGTATAAGTTGTTTGCTGGTGGTCAACCTCGATAACTGTCATGTGTTCGCGTCGTGCTATAGTCGAAAATGCACACTAATAACAAACCGGAAACGTTGTCTAGTGCTTTTCATAACAGGCGGAAGGCCGCGTGAATTGGAAACGGCTGTGATGAAATCTCAGTTTATTACGTTAAACATCCTCTGCTTTATCTATGCACCGCAATAAATTGCAGTGCTCACTGGCACTCGTTGTTAATTGGCATGTGGTAAATTGTGATGTTCAATAACAAATTTGATCTCGAATTACATGGATGGACTCGGTACTTCAGAACAACAAGAAATTAGCTATGGTATCAAAAACCGCTTATTGTTGTATAGAATCTTATGCATTCCATAAAAGCATAGGGTAGGTGAACGTTGGGGATGAGCAAGGCTCTAGTGGACATAGTACGTCTTAAGCAACCAAGATTTCTGGAAAATATCCCGATTGCCTCTGCTACTCGTCAGTAAACAAAGTAAGAGTAAGTTTGCGCATTTAATAAGACGCGCGTTTGAACATCGTTACTTATCCAGTGTTGGAACGCCCGTTACATAGATGTACATAATGTATAAATTGTCCATGTTTCGAGCCTGATTGTTGATCGAGATGCAACTAAAGGCGCACGGCCACGAATCGTAAGTAATTAGATATAATTTTCAACCACCGTAAATTTTTATCTGCACAATCTTGCGGAAAGATCGACACAACAGCACCCACACTACTAGAAAGGACAGAACGCAGCATGAGCACTCAAGTATGCCATGCAATTTGACTGAAATTCATAAACCAAAGAACGACTATAGACCGATCACTAAAAGGAAGGTTTAAAAACAAACACATATTGACATACATCAACGCACTACTACAACAAAAGCCTAATATGGTATGTACATAAAAGCCTAGAGCCTTCTAATTAAGTTGGTCGAACGATGAGTGTACCTGGGGACCTCATCGTTATTACTGAGACCTTCTTTGGGTTTGAAATAACCGGTTCTGAGATACAATTACTCGGTATGTCGCTGCTTTGGAATGAAATAACTAGAAGGGTGCTTTATTGCTTTATAAGCCTAAGATATGAATTTAACAAGCTACAAGAAATCAAGCTCATGATTCGCTTTGGTACCGCCTACGGTTGCGGAACAGGGACACATGATGACTAGCCGTAAATTATTTGCCACTAAACTTTGTTGGAAATGGACTCCAAACTGAACCACATTTTTCAATTAGCTTGGAACCAATCCAACAAATGTACTTTTATCGTTGGAGAATTTAATGTGCACGGCATAGAAACGCCAACAGCAATTGTTATGTATTTTAACGCCTACTTGCAGGGGCTACTTGCTAGTCGCCCTGAGTAAAACTACTTAATTCTTCCACTAGATTCCGAAATGCACACTAGCCGTCGATACTGAATCTTCTGCTCACTAACGAAGAACGTGTGGTCGACGGAATAGTTATAAGCGCGACATTGGGTCGCCATGACCACGTAACCCTATTTTTTGACTATATATACTATGCAGGACACCCTGAAAATGAGGAATAAATGTGCATCCTGTCAAGCTTTATAACGTGTTATTTACGCTTGTTAGGGGTACGTAGACTTTCACAACCGATTGCACCCCATATATCACCTGGGTAACCTTCACACATAACTTTAGCTCGCTGATAAAATGCGTATCAGAACAGACGTTCTTCCAACGCAAAATCTAATATAACCCAATTACGAGGGGCTGAGTCATTTCTGAGGAGCAGAATACGTAAATCGATTCCCTGATGGATTTGGCATGGCGACCTCACTAGGACTGCCAAATTGTCGAAACCTTGACTACCTATGTAAAACATCGTAACTTCTGATTGAAGTTGATCCGCGAGGACAACGTCATGCTTTAGCAGGAGTTATTGAAGCAATTCTGCACGAACCACAACCATATTTACAGGCGCTTTACCGGCCTTCCAAAGCTGAAGCGCTAGATCCTAACACCGGTCACGGTTGTTGGTTTCAAGCGGTCAGCATTGGAAGCAGCTGATTACCTACGGCTTTAGTAATCCCAAATGCTTTTGCAGGTAACCAGTCTACATATTCTTTCCGTTTCTATAAATCCACCGTAGGATTTACACAACACTTTTACTGCGGAAGCTGTAATAAAGTAGTAATTATCATTGCCTATCCACTGTTCTCCTGGTAGTAAAGTCATTCGACCGCAGGCAATGCTGGCAGTTGCTTGCGATCTATCAGAACTGCTGACTGTTTTATATCAGCGATTTATTAAGGCGACGCATTTTCTACAATTTTGGTAGCAAGTAGTCCTTACTAATAGTTACAAAGTTGGTAACCTCACTGATCATTAAAGCAACAGCCTAATAAAGTATCTTCCTCTACTATCCAAATTTAAGGAATCAATCATAGCAGGCGCGCTAATGCTCTATCTGGACAGCCACAACTTATTTTCCCCAGAGCAATTAACGTCCGTCAAAAGCGCTCATGTGCAAATCGCTTATCCATTGTACGCAGTAGCTGGTCTGAAGCCGTTGCTGGAGGAAGACTCGATACCATATAAATGGAATTCTCCAAACCGCTTGATTCCTAAGACCATCATATTCTTTCACATATGCTTCAAAACTAAGGCAATCAAGGATAAATCTGACTTAGATAAACAATTTTCCACCCGAAAGTCAATTGCATTTGGAATCCAGGCAATTATCTCCGATGTAAATGATGTAAAGCGTGATATACCATAAGGCTCGGTTTTTGGGCCTGGTCCACTCTTATAGTTCTTTAAGGATTTGGCGAAATGAAATGCTTTCCATTTCCTAATTTTCGCCGGTGATATAAAGATATCGCGAATGATCATACGACCTGGCGACCAAGAATAGCTCCAGTGCGATCTTATCACGGTGTCGAACTGTTCTATTCAATACGACCTACAATCAATCTAGCTTTAAGCAAGGGCACCATATACATGGCCACATGCATTTGCTTGGGTCACGTGAAACGCAGATCAGCTCACAGAAACGTGAACTTGGTGTGCTGTTACAGACTGACCTCAAATTTGTTTAGAGCACAGGTATTTACCATTCACTTTTCGTGAACGAGCTTCATGGAGGTTCTTTATTCTTCCTAATGTATACTCCTAGACTATTGTTTAAAAGCCCCACTGTATTAGTCCGTTTGGTACAAACACGGCTTTGTTAATGGACGCTCATCTCCATGTCATCTTCAAAAGTGTAGTTTGCAATAACATTTTATTGGTTTTTCTAAGCATTACTTTTTATACTTGCTTGTAATAAAAGTATAGTTAGTTGTCACCCAATTATTGTACCAGTTTTCAATTGTTCTGTTCGCACTTCTTATGCTCGTTTGTTTCTTGACATGTGTTTGCACGCTACATTTTATTATTCTGAATGACCAGTGCCCGTTGCTGTAAATGGATGTTCGCTTTACGCTTGTTTCCCATTATATTATTTTTCAGGACAAAAGCGATTCGTTCTTTTGTACACGGTTGCTTATTCGCCCGTTGCATTCGACGTTCTTCATCTGTTGTTCAGCTCATATGTTATTTAGTAGCATCCTTACATTACGCCTTTGTAGCTGTATGAGCGTATATGAGTTCATGTATACAAGTCTCCTACCGACACTTCTTTGGATTTCTTATTTCGGTCGTGTGGTGATGGCTTCAGTGGCGACACAACAAACTGTTTAAAGCAGACTAAGGTAGCCGCAAAATACCCAACGAGCAAATCGGCCAACTGCGAACGTAATTCGTAGTGTTGAGCATAACAATCCTCACAAAAGTGCACCATTTCTGCGTGAGTCCACACGTTGAATAAGATAACCAAGTTTAGCTAAATTGGATAAAAGCGCGATGTGGACTCTTAAGGTAAACAACAAAGAGCAACGAATAATGTAAAGGACCTGCGATGTCACTGTTACCACGAAGGCTGAAGTTGCTGAGGGTTTATAGCGGACGGCACCGAAGGCTGCGCATAGATCTCATATTAGCGTAACAAATATTGACTGATCCCAACCATGTCTGACGTCATCTACTGAAACTTAGACACAACAAGCAGCTATGGGTAACTGTTTGAAATTGAAGGAACAATCTAGTCATCTAGAATGTTAACTGAATTCTCATTCACATCTAGGTTGTTATCCCTGAAACTCACTTCAATACCCAGTTGTACCTTTCCCTACCCTGGACATTTTCATAAGCATGTTTGGATGTTGCTTTTGGTCCCAACAATTTATTAGCAAAATGAACCCATTTTTGATTAAGACTATAGTGCCCTTATACAGGATTTGTGTCACATGGATCCAATAGGCAATAAGCATAATTGAGGTTTCTTAAACATTGTTTATGACCAACGCGCCTGCGTAGTTCTGCACGCTTACATTGGATAAGCATTTTAAACTGAGGTTATTTGTTAACGCAATCATCTCGGTAGACGCTATTTAGATGACCCACCATTTTCCATTTCATGTTATTCACCCCAACCCTCCTACCGGACGTGTCATTCGCTTACTATTAACCTGTGACAAAACATGGTTCATTTTTCAATTTTACATTCTAACCAACAATACAATGGATGTAGGATAGAGGCAGATAAAAATTCTGGTGCAACCAAATCACTAGTGCTTCATAATATATGGACTTGTCGGTCCCCTAGTTGATTTGGTGGAATTGTTTTGAAACAATTTTTGTATATTGTTAGTTGTTGATAACATGGCATTCCAAGCAAATTCCTGAAATATAATTTACTCCCTAATGAGTTTCGCTTAAATATTAGAAATGCGGCAATTTGGTTTCTTAAATTGCCTTCCAATCGTGGTGGTGATGTCAGCAGTTTTACCTTCGTCTACGTGGGGTTTTGGTGTTGTATCGTATATCGCCTTACGTATCTACAGTCTCTGTGATAAGTGACACATTTCCTGACATGTGGAAAAATGAAGTATTTGTGCAGACACAAATGTGGTACCAGTGAAAATATGGTCACACCTAGCCACATCTGCGACATACCAAATATTGGATTGGGTAGGCAAATATTGCAAAAATTAAATTTTTATTTTTTCTAAACATTGATCTAATCTGCAAACAGCAAAAAGGATTACTAGGGGATTTGTTTTATCAAATATGACCGAGATGTTTGTGGATCAAGCATCCCAGCAGCATATTCAGAGCTTGATTTGTTATCGTTCACCTTCATGTGAAATGAGATTTTCTTCTGAACCCGCCAGTTGGATGCAATTGTCAAATATGTACGTAGGTAGTTTGCTTGAATGTTTGCCTTCGTTACAGTCATATATAGACTACCGCACACAATAATTTTGTTAAAACATTCCAGTAGGAAAATACATAATTTTGACCAATGGCGTTTGCAGCGCAGCACGCCTAACTCACAGGATACTACCCTTGGATAATGACTTGGTTCTCATATCTAGTCAAAGGAATTCATATTTTGGCTGACGCGATTACGGTATCCATCCATTTGGAATTAGGCCGATAAAAAGTGTTCATGTCTATGTAATATAACACCTTAATTTTCAAAGTTGGACTTGGGGAATCCGCTGGTGATTCGGTTGTTGCAAGCAACATCTCATGAGACCTCGGTTCACTTGAGATGGACATCGGTCATTCCGATCACAAAGACCGTAAGTAAAAACATTATGGTGTTGCTCATCCTAGAACTTGGGTGCCAGTGTTGGAATGAACAACAGTATTATGTTTTTTACTTACCATCTTAAGTGAAATGTGGAAGCTTAAACTCAATCCTACAAACAGCAATCTTATTTCATTTTATAGCATTGTCATTCATCATGCTGTATGATTAGAGAGCAAATAAAGTCTTTTTCCAAAACGTGCGTTAACTGTGCTTTCAGTTTCCAGACTTTTATACTTTTCTTGTATAATTAAGTTAAACTACGCAGAGTGTATAGATATTATCAGGTATATTTACATATCTATGAAAACATCGGTATATAGACTGTTTCTACATAATTTTGCCCGACCGCTGTCTTAGACTACTGCGC
>CALYDF020009656.1:0-10631 GCA_944474145.2 Dicrocoelium dendriticum
ATATTTGATCATGCCTTTTAGCGGTGTGTCTCGTTTTACAGAGAATATACCATTTATTTATTTATTTATTTAATCGGTCGAGAGATTACGGGGGCCATCCTACCCCGAGCGTCTACTTAGCCGAGAGCTTCGAGGAGACCTTATCCTTACTTACTGCATTATTACAGGGAAGGTTGGCCCGGAGTTGAGCTGGCTATTTAGTCCGGCTATGTTGCCTCGTCTTCGCGGTCATCCCATGAAGCTACACAAGCCGCGTTCTGACCAAATCAGGGCGGAAATGGCTATCGTGTAGAGTTATCGAGCGCTAGATCTCGCTTCCAGAAAGCGGTTAAGGGTTCCGAGCCTCAGTTAGACTCTTTTGGTTGGCAACACGGAACCTTTCCCTTCTCCTGACCATATCCACCTTTAAACCTTTAGTTCTTCTTCTGTCACTCTCTTTACTCTTTGGTGTCATCCTTCATTTAAATGACTTTCATTCCTCTTTATCTTCCACTTAATTTCTACTTCTTTCTTACTCCGCGTAACCTACACAGCGGGGACTGCTAGTGCAGGGAACGTGAGCAGTAATTGGTTGGCCAGGGTGGGTTTAAGGTGTTTCGTTTTAGATCTATCGAGACCTAGCACCTCATCATTTTCTGGCTCAACGATTTGTTCAAGAAGGAACACGCAAGAGCTTTTCCTATCGTTCCAGTTCATCTGAAGCTGCATCTGAAGCTGAATTTCATCAGCACAGCTTGCATGCAACTCATCTGCCATTTTTCCTATTGTGCTAAGTCACTATAGCAACCGGTCCGTCTTACGCATTTCATACACTGACATTTTACCAGTTAAAAGACTTTTAAATATGGTTTTATTTTTATATATGCTTTTCCACCAATTTACATCTCCATCATATTCTTTTAACATCATTATTTCGTCCCCGCTCCCATCCACCTACCAATTTTCATGTTTCCCAAATTTTCCATTATAGATCCTCTTTCCTACCATATTTTAGCATAAACATTTGTGTTTTTTAAATCGCTATCCTACATAATAGTCGCTTTAGATCGTGCATTCGAGCACTTGCTGAGCTTGAAATCCAGCAATAGTAATTAACTTAACTGGTAAACAGTATTCACACACAGTTCAGTTCGGTTTAGTTCAGATGGGACTGGAACGATAGGAGAATCCCGTGAGTGTTACATCTTGTGTGGATCGTTGAGCCAGGAATTGAAGTGCTCAGTTATTGATTGATCTAAAACGGAATACCCGTATCGCACCCTGGCCAACCAGTTAATGCCCACGTTTCCTGCCCTAGCAGTCCCTGTTGTGGCAGTCACGTGAAGTAAGCAAAGGATAGGAAGAGAAATCGAAGGTACAGAATAGGGAAGTGAACTTAAATAAGAAAATAATACCAAGGCGTTAAGAAAAGCAGAGAAAAGAAACTCCAAGTACGAAGGTTCGAGTTAGTCAGGAAAATGGAAAGATTTCGTGTTGCCACCCAAGAGCGTCAACTTGCCGCTCAAACTCATTAAACATAGGTTCCCTGATAACACTTTCCGGAAGCATGTTCCAGCGGTCGATGACTCTGCGTGACAGCCGGATTTCCGCCCTAATCCGATCGGACCGCGGTTTGTCCAGCTTCAACGAATGACCGCGTAGAACAGACAATCTAGCGGGACTGAATAGCCAAGCTAAATGGAGACTAACCTTCCCAGTCAAGATACGGTAGGTTAGGATTAGGTCTCCTCTAAGCCTTCGGTAGTGCATTGAATGCATTCCCAAACTAAGTAGACGCTTGGGGTACGTCCGTCCCCGGAATCCCTCGACTAACCTAGTACCCACTCGTAAAATCCACTCTAGCTCCATTTTGTCCCGGACGACACAGGGTGGACAAGCCTGGACACAGTATTCCAGATGAGGCCGAACGAAAGCCGAGACAGGTCTCCTAAAATTGCTATCCTTCAAGACTCCGAAAGAGCATCGTATTAACCACAACATGCGGTAACCTCTGCTTGCGGCCTTCTTCCAGTTGTCGCCGGAGTGTAAAGCCGAAGAGTGTACGACGCCTAGGTCAAGCAGCCTAGATACACGGGGGAGTTCGACCCCACCGACCAAGTACTTCGCAGGACAACCTCCTCCAATTCGAAGAACGGAGCACTTTGCCAGATTTGTGGGCAGTAACCATAAAGTAGACCAGTCCCAAAGCTTATCCAATGCTCGCTGAATAGCTTCGGAACCTCCAGGAACATCAACAATGTTCCACAGCTTCAGGACATCAGCAAATAGCAGCGATGGTACCTCAAGCTCCGCGGTCAGGTCATTCACATAGATAGAGAACAACAGCGGTCCAAGGACCGAGCCCTGCGGCACGCCGCTGAGGACAGACTGCCTAAACGATACGCCCCGGCCTACCCGTACACACTGTTCTCTACCCTCCAAGAAGGCAGTCACCCAATGAAGGGCGCGGCCAGATACCCCGTAGGAAGACAGCTTTTGCGCGAGCCTCAAATGGGGTACCTTGTCAAATGCCTTCGAAAAGTCGACGAAAAGCACGTCCAGTGTGTGGCCGTTATCCACTGCATCCGCCTAATTTTCGCGAGCCACCAACAGATTCGTCAGACACGAAAATCCCTTCCGGAATCCGTGTTGCACATTGCTAAGTAGATTAAATCTACTCAGATAACTCTCCAACGAATCTCACCAGTTTCTCGAGGAGTTTGACTACTACACTCGTCAGACTAACTGGCCTGTAATTTGCAGGCAGACCCCTGTCCCCATGTTTGAAGGTGGGACAGATGACAGCATCCTTCCATTCGGAAGGCAATGCACAACTGGCAAGCGATTTCTGAAACACATTAGCGGGCGGTCCACTTAGTTCCGCAGCCAACTCATGCAACAGTTTCGGGTAAATTAAATCAGGCCACCTAAAATATACTTGATATTTCGTGTTTATTTGCTCATCGAGTAACAATCTAACAACGTTACATTTCTAGTAAATGTCTACTACGTTTCTCTTTACTGTTGTTCCACTGCAAGTCCGCGAGTAAATAAGTTCCCGCAAAAGCGTAACGACAGTTTTTCCGATGGACAAAGGCCCGTACTTAAATTCCCGCCACAGGCGCATTACACGGTCCCTACGAGCCATCAAAGAGATTTTGTCAGCCCACTTGCGGTACAAAATGT
This sequence comes from Dicrocoelium dendriticum, assembly GCA_944474145.2. Taxonomy (NCBI): domain Eukaryota; kingdom Metazoa; phylum Platyhelminthes; class Trematoda; order Plagiorchiida; family Dicrocoeliidae; genus Dicrocoelium; species Dicrocoelium dendriticum. Next base: position 3,166 of record CALYDF020009656.1, read on the forward strand.
GTTTTGATAATAACTAAAAGGGTGCATATTGTCGTTTATGTGCCAAGATTTAATTTGGAAATAAGTGGACCAAATGGTTGAAATGCGTTCCAGGTGGTTAATCATTTTCCCGCTTCTGGCGACACCAACTATATTGTACGATTCTATCTACTTTCCAGGTGTCCGTAAGAGCCCTTAGCTGGACTTTTCAACGATTCTATAGGATATAAAACCTTTTCAGATGAAACGGCGACATTGTTTACTCGTCGAAACGTGGTTACAAAAGGAAAACTGGGTAGTGCTTCCCGAAGAATGCCGGTACCAATATATTCAAGTTACGTGTCTGCATAGCAGACGATCGGTTACTCGTGGTAAGCAGTAAGTGTTGTCTATCCGCGTGACAGATTTCTAACATTTACTGGTACTACAATTGCAAGGATCGGTTAGCAGTGGATTTGAAGGGCGGATGTTACGAGCTTGGATACGCTTGTCCGCGGCGTTAGCCCAAATTTGTTGTAGGCAAGCCTTGGCTGTATGCCAAAATTCGTCTGTTCACAAATGAACAGGAAAGCATGGTACTGAACATCGTGAAGGTATTTTGTCGCGCGCTGGAGTTGCGTGTTTAGGTTCGCGTTCAATATGGCATTTCTTTAACGAGGCGAGATTTCTAGGACCAACGAGAGACTCGTGATAGAGTTGGTGTCATTTAGGCGGAGGAGGTGACGTAGCTTTCGCAGAGCAATAGTCTACTGAATATAATGCGTGAAGAAGTGATATTGGATAAATAAATTTCGTCCATTCTTGCATGCTAGGTTTGCTGGGCAAATGCCGGGAGGTAATTTTGGCGAATTCCACATACCAGATAAATATAGGCTGTTATATCTGTTGACATTGTATGTTTTTAGGCATCAACAGCCTTGATGTGAGCTTCTTATGCTCTGTTACCAAATGAGACGGAGGCTAGCCGCCAAGAGGCGGTGAGCAGTAAGCTGGGGTTGGCCCCCGTTGTAAACCGTACGAGAACGACGGTTTTAGACAAGTATGTGCAGCAGGTGAAAGCGTTTCGCAACGCGTTACCCACGCAAACCTTGTTTTCTGCCGGGTACACAGTATACGTGACATGCACCGCTGTTGTGCTTCTCTTCCCCACTGTAACATAGAGGATAAAAGGGCGATGCTCAACGTGCTGAGCTCTTTGTTGTATACGCACGACTGTGCGCGTTATCAGCATTTTATGGAGAGTATAGCGGTGCGCGGCTGTGAATACTTCTAATACCTCCGTCGCACCTAAATTGCATGCCGGCTTAGCTGGGCGGCGCAGTTACTGTGCCACTTGGTGGTGTTTAATTGCGACAACATCAGTCAAGTTAAAAATAGGGATAACCATTTGACGGAAAGCTTAAGTGAGCGGTCAACCCTGCTGTACTTGTTTCAGGCCATAGTTCAGCGGTGCAGGTGTATTGTGGAGGGGTGGGAAACCGTGTATGCAAGCGAGCAGCTTTGGTTGGGCGGCGGGAAGCAGCGTATCGCCAGTAGGCGTTCATTTTGTGTAAGATGTCTTCAAATGTCTGTCGTCAGTACGTGCATCACAGAGTTCGCGTTCACAGCGATAACCCGGATGGCAGATATTGGCGGGATGATGACGAGCACCTGGGCATTCAGCTTGTGCTTATAGAGATTGGCACCGCTTGCGAAGGTCGCTCTACTCGTCAGTGGCGGATTCCAGGTGCGCACATAGTGCACACATAGCGCCTGCAGGCATACGAAGAGGACGTTTTGCTTCGTGGCTGCCTTTGGTGGCTGCCAGAGGAAACTTGTGGCGAGGTGGACTTGTTGGAGGAAACGGAGGCTACGAGGCCCGTCACGCAGATGCGGTCCCTTTGTGATAGTATCATTGACCTTGTCAGAAATATTCGCATACCGCGCGGTATTTTTGGTTACGTGGAAGCGCATTCGGTAAGCTTGAGCACGGAAGAGTTCGACCGCACGATGGGCGTGATGGCGTGTCTTCGGGAACTGCAGGCGTGGCATAGTAACTTGGAAGTATTTGCCCGGTCAGCTAGTGTGCAACCGTTGCAGCGATTATCGTAGGAGGACCAACTCATGTTCCAAGGTGCGGAGGCACGCTCTTCCTATGCTACTGCCCGTGTGCTTTTTGAAACGTCACTTTGTCCTAGAGGCATGGATCTCAGACCCGTGGCAACCAAAGCGTCTAGTGCGAGAAGGCTGGGATTGTTTTAGAAGCGGAAATTAGGGACTCCAGGCATAGTAAACGGAAAGCCCCTTAGGTAGCCGGTATAATCGATGTTTCTGCTGCTTGCAGCAAGGTATACATTTAGACTGTTGATAGCCAAACAGTTGGTCAGTTAGGAAGTTACAACACTCGCACTAGGGCACACGTCTTTGCTGCTCGCGCGAACGAGATGCATATTCCGTCAGCGTTACGCGGAAATCGATTACAGACTTGTAAGTATGTACTACCACGTTGACGAATTATTCGTCACTCATGGCACGCTAAAGATCACTTGCACTGCCAGGAAGTACGGTTACAAAAATCTTTTTATGCAACAAACGGCGCCGATAAGTATTTAGACCATCAGTTAACAACATTCATGTACATAAAGCCATTTATCTTCATCTCCTTAGGCACCTCCGCGGGTGGCCAAAAGCATACTTCAAGTGGAGGGCTCCCTGTCCATAGGGTTGGATAGAATGACAATCCATAGGAACCATAATTCTGCAAAGTTTCCTACGGTTTTGCAAAATCTTCGCTGTTAAAGAAGGCACCTAAAGTGGTTGCGATGATGTATCAACCGCGATGAAACTCACGAACCCCAAGTGCCACTTATTTCATCATATTAATAATGCGTCCCATATTACAATTCCGATGCCCATCTGTCGGCACAATAGGAGACAAATTTAGTAGTCCAGGACGAGAGAATCAGTGGACGGCGGGTATTTTTAATAAGTGGGCCCAGGAAAAGTAAGCTTATATTGTATACCTTATAGTGAAGAATTTCAACGTTAGTTACTTATATTGCCTTAGTGATGCACATGCTTAAGGCAAATATGGCTGCATGCATCACAAACTTGGATATTACGCCCTCGATATGTAGACGCATAGTAACGCGAGTTAGGTATTGGCACTTTGGCAACACAGCCAGAACAGCAGATTCAGTAAACACTAGTTTGCATGCATCTCAAAACCGTTTTGCTGCACATTTTGTCTCTCTATTTTGCGGCTAACAACATCTAGATAGGACGCCGATAAGACGCATAAAAGAGGACTCACGGACTCTTAACGGACGCTTGTGCCGACAAGCTTGTCACAAAAGATAGCTTTAAGGGTTTAAGTTGCGGAAAGCCAATGACTCAAACGGACTTCCAAGACTGCGAATTGGTTACATACAGCCTCCATGAAACCTGGCGAAATTAATTTGCTTTTTAGCATTACAATGCGCGCACTTTGCAATATTGGACACAAGGAGGTCCATATTTCATTGTATAAGTAATGTACCAAATAAGCAGCATTTCGTCAACCGTAGCTCAGTGGTCTAAACCACGGACTGGCAATGGTCGAGTTGCGGGTTCGATGGAATGCGCGCTGCTGTCGATTCCAAATAGAATGAAACGCGCGTACAGTGCTTTGCCCTCGGTAGCTCAGTGGTGGAGCGGCGGAACGGAAATTCGTAGGACCGCGGTTCAATTCCAAATCGAGGCAGTTTATTGGCAGTGGAACTCAGTGGACCTCTGACTTGTGTGTTTCAGAAGTCATTCAACAGCTGTATCTTGCCTACAGAATGGAAGGAGGCTGTTGTCTGCCCGATTTTCAAGTGCGGTGACAAAGACCTACCGGCTAATTACAAGCCTGTCAGCTTGACTAGCGTGGTCGTTAAGTTATTTGAAAATTTAGTACGAGATGCAGTGGAGAACCATTAAATTAGTTTCACCTGAATTGTGTCGAGCAACATGGTTTTCGAAAAGTATTTTCGTGTCAGACGAAATTGCTGGTAACTCGTGAGAGCTGGGCTGAAGCTGTAGACAGTGGACATGCGGTGGAGGTGGTGTTCATTGACTTCGCCAAAGCCTTTGACACTGTCCCCCATTCGCGACTCTTACTGAAGTTGAGGTCGTATGGAGTAGCTGGTCACGCTCTCCAGTGGGTGTCAGCGTTTCTGGATGGACGGGAACAGTGCATTCGTAAGGAAAGCAGTCTTTCTTTTCGACAAGCTGTACTTAGCGGCGTTCCGCAAGGCTCTGTCCTAGATCCGTTGCTTTTTTCTGTCTACATGAATGACTTGCCGAAGGAGCTTAAGGTGAAAGCGCTCTTATTTGCTGATGAGCTAAAGCTCTGGAATATTGTTGATACCCCTGGAAGTCCAGTGGCTCTTCAACGGGCTCTGGATAGATTCTGGGAATGGCCTGTCTTGTGGTTGCTGCCCATACATCGGACAGTGTGCAGTGCTGCGTATCGGAGCGTCTGCTTCCTCCACAAGTCATGTGCTCGATGGGAGTGAACTCCCTCACGTGACTCATCAGGTTGACCTAGGTGTCGTCCACTGTTCCACACTACACCCTGGAGACAACCGGATGAAGGCGACTAGTAAAGGGTTCCGGATGTTGTGGTTTATCCGTCGTTCTTTTGGGACCCTAACGGCTGATGTGTTTGAAGCATTTCTCAGCGTTTGTGCGACCCCAACTAGAATATTGCGTCCAGACCTGTCTACCATGCCTTGTCCGGGACAAAATGGCACTAGAAAGGGTGTTGCGTGTCGGTACTAGGTTGGTCAAGGGATTACGAGGGCAAACGTGCCCCGAGCGCCTACTTAGTTTGGGGATGCAGTCAATGCACTATCGAAGGATTAGAGGGGACCTAATCCTAACCTACCGTATTTTGACTCGGAAGCTTGGCCCTGATCTGTTCATGCTATTTAGTCCTGCTAGATTATTTGGTCTTCGCGGGCATTGTATGAAGCTTGACAAACCGCAGTCCGATCGAGTTAGAGCGGAGACACGGTTATCACGTCGAGTTATCGAGGGCTGGAACCTGCTTCCAGAACATGTTGTCAAGGAAGCTACGGTTAAGGTGTTTGAGCGTCAACTAGATGCTTTTGGGTGGCAACGCGAAACCTTTCCTTTTTCCTGACTAATTTCCATCTTCATACTTCGATTCTATTTTCTTTACGTTTCCTCGCCATTGGTATTATTCTCTTCTTTTAACTGATTTCCCCTACTCTCTTACCTTCGTTTCTTCTTCCTCTCTTACTTACTTCCCGTAACGGACATAGCTGGGACAGCTAATGTAAGGAACGTGAGCATTAAATTGGTGGACCAGGGTGCTTTCTCGGGTGTTTTCCTTTTAGACCCATCAAGAAGTCGGAGCACCCCTATCAATTCCTGGTGCGACGACCCACTCAAGAAGGTATACTTACGGGATTCATCCAATCGTTCCAGTCCCACTTGAACTTGAGCTTGCACTATTTACCTGTATTTGAATCAACGGCAAGCGGTTGCTATGTTTTTAGCTCACTAAAACACCGGTTCAAAGGTAAACCAGAGCAGAGTGACAGAATCTAGCGGTCCCTTGTTTCACTTCAGTCCAACCAGTTAGCAAACCTCCCCATCTCTAAAGTATCCTGCTAGGTCTGCTACTACTGGGCAACGCACACAGGTCAGTCGCGAGTTGCAACCGAAACGAGCGCCAAGCCAAAATTGCGATGAGCAAGTAAAGCACTCGACCTCAGCAATCAGTTCAACAAACCACACCGGTTGCCTTGGTGTACAATGAAATAATTGTTAGAATTTTGCACAGGCAAACCGGGAAATCTTCAGACTGCTACAGTAGGGTTTTACGGGTGTGTACTGGGTTAGTTTGGGGGATTACGGGGACAAAAGTATCCGAGCGTCCACTTAGTTTGGAAATACATTCAATGCACTACCGCTCTTGGATGCCAACCCAAATCCATTCCCTTTTCCTAAGTAAATGTCATCTTCAGGTTCAAGTTCAAATAGGACTGGAACGATAGGTTTATCCTGTTGGTGTTCCTTCTTCAGCGGGCCGTTGAGCCAGGATTTGGCAAACTGAAATACTGATGGACCTAAAACAGAGAAAGCATCACACCCTGTCCAACCATTTAATGCTACGTATCCTGCGCTAGCAGTCCCTGCAGGGCCGGTTACGTAAATTAAGAAAGAGAAAAAGTAATGTATTGGTATTATCCTCTTATTTCAAGTGAACTTCCTTACCCTGTACCTTCAATTTCTCTTCCTATTTTTTGCCTATTGCACGTGACTGTCACAGCGGGAACTGCTAGGACAGAAAACGTGGGCATTAAATGGTTGGCCAGGGTGCGATACGTGTGTTCCGTTTCAGATCTATTAAGGACGCTGAGCGCGTCATCCTTTCCTGGCTCAGCGATCAACTTAAGATGGAACACTTAGTAATTCTCCTATCGTTTCAGTCCAACCCGATGTTAAACTTGACTCTTGAGTGTCCAACGATATTTAGGCTTCTGTCACCCACGCACATCCGTCCCATCCTTGAATTCGCTCTTCCGGCCATAGGCCCTTTATCGAAGCATAAAAGTGACAAGATAGAAAATTTCATCGACGAGCCGCGAAATTTGTCCTTGGGCTATGCGAATTCACGTATCCCACCAGAATACAGAAGATGAATCTTTTCCCCTTAAACTATCGCCGAAGTCACGAAGAACTCAGTTATATTAGACATATCTTACGAGGAGAACTGGGGAACCAGTTGAGGCAGTTTTTCAGTTAAGATTTGCCAGTTCGACTCGAGGTCACAGTTGGAAGCTGTTTAAACCATGGAGGTTCAACGTCCACTCAGATGTTGCTCTCTACTCGAGTAATTAATGAGTAGAAGCGACTGCCCGACCCCATTGTCAATGCGCAGCCAGAAGCTAGGTCCAGATGTTTGCTAGACATTTTCCTAATGAGTACTCCAGGATCCTTCAGGACTGATACTACATCCTGAGCTATGCCTCAGCTAATACGAGTGCAATCCTTGGAAGATCGGGAAGCGAAGGAGCAGACACGGGACCTCCCTTCTGCTCTCTATCACTCAATGAACGATGCCAACAGGGAAGGCCCTTCTCCAAGGACCCTCTTTGGATTGATCACGTCCCGAGGTCCCTGATGAATGAAAGCAGAACTCTTTGAGACAGATTCAGGGTTACTCCGTCAGCTTCAGCCTACCCTGAATAAAAATGTCAGAAATTTATGCACCTCGAAGAAACGTGAGAAACTACAGCTTTACGAACTTTAATTGTGCAGTTTCTCTCCGAGCTTGGCGGTTTAGTCGCAAACGTTTCATCACCATGCGAGGTGGCATCCTCAGTGCAGTGATATGTGGCTTGCAATCGTACTAAATGAATCCTCCATCCATGACCAACAAACTACCCTCAACCCCGCTACAAGCGATGCAGCAGCTCCTTGGTTTCTCAACCATGGACGAGACGCTACTTCGC
>CALYDF020009657.1:0-10617 GCA_944474145.2 Dicrocoelium dendriticum
ATCAGCTTCTGTATCTCACCATGCAAGTGGATTGGAATGAGCTCTCGGAGGCACTTTAATCGGTCTAGCCACACCAGTGTCAATAGCATGTTTCACCAGGCCGGTCCGTCCCAAATCGCCGGATTTCCATGCAAAGGCGTCTGAATAATTTTGTAGAACCTGCGCTAATCGTGCCTGTGTTAAGTGTCAGCTGAAAGCCCAAGCGACCGAATAAAATCGTCTACACATTGTTGCTCTTTGATACTGCACTCATATAACGTAAAATCCTCAAAATTGCTGTTGCTGCATGCTCTCAGTAGTATGGTGCACGAATCAGTGATTAGTTGGGACTTCTCCAGGTCAAGTCGGCATTTTAACCTCCTCAACAAATCTATTCCGATAATAACATCGAACGGTATCCGGTCAGCAACGATAAATTCATGGTTAAACGTTGTGCAGGCTACAACAACGGGGGCAACGATGGAATTCCGAACAACTAGTGGTAGCCCGTTGGCCGCGGTAAGGCGAGCGTTACAAGGTTTTCTAACACAGTTTGAGAAGCTCTTACTCACGCTGGCCCTGATTATGCTTCTAGCTGCGCCAGTATCCACTAGCCCCAGTAAGCAAATCCCAGCTATCGATAATTCTAGTGTTAACGACGTTACAATCGAGTTGCAAGTAAGAGATGGTATCACAAATGATGTCATGGCATGCTCACCTGGCGTGTTCCTGTAGCGAGACGATCCGCGGTATGACGTTTGTCTGCGGGGCCACCGAAAACCTGATTGTGCCGGTCGTCGTGGGGCGGGATATCTCTGAAGACGGCCAGGGTTTCCCGTCATTCTTTCAGGTAGGACGCGTCTGGGTCGTGTGTTCCCTCTTAAAGCAAAACAGCCAGATGTAGGTGTACCCATCGCTGCGTCTATTTCTTCCAACTGGTCACCTGTTTCCAATGCTTCGTCCAAACGGCGGGGAGGGTATCGCAGGAACTCCCTTTTAATAGACGGCGTTTGAATGCCCTCTAGGAGTTGCCCTAAGACCAGTTTTTCACGTTCGTCTGGCGTTTCGTTCTCGTATGCGATATCGACCATCCTCTGCAGCTCGCGAACGTATGTGCGGATGGTTTCCCCCGGATATTGGTAACGTGCGTGGAATGCCCTGCGTAGGGGCGCAGGTAGACCGGGGCGGGCTAATAATCGGCGCATGGCGGAAAAAGTCTCGGTTGTTACTTCTTTCTCCAAAAGTTTACTGTCTGCAACAATATCAAAGGCCTCTCCCGAGAGCAGGCCGGCGAGCACAGCTGTCTGTTGGTTGGATGGGAAATGACGCAGATAAAACTGGACTTGCTTTTCCCACCTGGGGTACAGCATCCCCAGGGTAAAGCGTTCTGGCGGCGGGATAGATGGCATGCTGGTTGAAGAAGTTGGTGAAGTCGACATTTTCTGCAAAGTCCGTGATAACACATCGAGCGAAGCGGCGAGCTTTGACGTCGGGTCATTGGCGTCAAAATTACTTTCGTCATCGGCTTTGTCGGTTGTCTTCGGCATTATCTTCATTAGACCAGTGATACAGGATTCCTGATGAACGTGCCTCGGCAGGGTCGCCAATATTGTAATATACAAGCTCGGGAGAACTCCGGAGATTGGAACTGGAGATTTATTGAGCAACACGTAGCAAACTACAATAGAGGAAATAATGTTATAAAAAGGAAGATAAACGTTACAGTCAATCTTCTTCTGCTTGCACTTCTTCCGTTAAAGCGCACGACCAGGTTCCTGCAAGGCAAATGAGAGCGCAGCGTGAGCACCAGTTCAAAGTCAAGCAGCGCGCCACGACAGTTTCCGTTCCACACTACACTACCACTGACTGCAGTTCTAATGCAGTCAAGGACACTTTCTATCACGAACTGAACGCCCTACTACGCAATGCTACTAGTTCAGATATTATAGTACTTGCAGGGGATATGAACGCACAAGTAGGGCGTCTGAGCTCTTCAGTAGCTCAGCTGGGTGGTAATTATGGACTTAACTCCGAACGGACTGCCAACCGTGAGCGTCTGCTACAACTGTGTGCGGAGCACCAGTTGTTTCTTACTAGCACTGCTTTTAGACACAGTGGGCGCCGAAGTGCCACTTGGCGTCCACCTGTAGCTGGCCAGCGATGGACCCAAATTGACCACATAGCCATAAGTTACAGATGGTGCGGTTCCATTCTGGATTGCCGCTCGTACTGGAGTACCTGTGTCGACTCTGATCATGCCTTGGTGCGCTGTCGTTTCTCCATGAACTTTACCGGAAGGCGCACAAAGCGTCTCCTCCGATTGGCAACGGAGAAATTGTCCCAGCCCTCGGTCAGGCAAGCCTATCAAGAAGCACTGCATACCGAACTCTCGCTGTCTTGTCCTAATGACACTGAACTTCAGTGGAATAGGATCTCGGCTGCCATGCACGACGCAGGAGCATCTGCTTGTGGCACTATCCATCGTCACCGCACCAGTCACTGGATATCCGAGAGGTCCGTGAACCTGTTGGAATCTAGAAGACACCTCCCGGCTGGTTCTGAACACAATGTGACCAGACGGGCTATTAGGCGTGAACTAAAGCGGAGCCTACGTGCTGACAAGGAAGCCTGGTGGACCAGTCGGGCTCAAGAAATGGAGGAGGCAGGAGCAGTAGGCAATTACCGCAAGCTCTTCCAGCTAATCCGCACCACTGGTCCCAGAAAACCAGGCGTCAGTGAGACAATCAGAGACAGCGCGGGTGCGCTGATACACAATAAGGAGCGCCGTATGGCTCGTTGGGCGGAACACTTTGAAGATCAGTTCAGCTGGCCCCCTGCTCCCGGACCTCTTCCTACTCAGGTGATGCAGGACGTGCCATGGACGGTTAGTTTAGAGCCTCCGTCAGAGGCCGAGGTCCGAAACGCGATCACAGCCCTCAATCGTTTTCGTGCCGCTGGCCCGGATTCCCTCCCACCTGCACTATTTAAGGATGGAGGTGAGGTCCTCTGCAGGGCACTGACCTCCCTATTCGAACGTATCTGGAACGAAGAGTGTGCCGGCTAATTGGAGCGAATCGATTATAGTGGCAATATACAAGAAGGGCAGTCGCACAGACTGTGCGAACCACAGGGGTATTAGCCTAACGCCAGTTGTGACAAAATTACTGGCCTCGATTATCGTTCGTCGCCTCACTGCAGAACGGGAATCTCGGATTAGGGAAGAGCAGGCCGGTTTTCGCCCAGGACGTGGCTGTATAGACCATATATTTACTTTGCGGCAGGTGCTAGAGCAGCGCCACGCATACCGCAGACCGACAATAGCTGTGTTCCTCGATTTCAAGAGTGCGTTCGATTCAGTCGATCGATCGATTCTGTTCGAATTACTTGCGCGGAAAGGTGTTCCCACGAAATATGTGAACATCCTTCGTGCTCTATACTCGAACACTACAGGCCGCGTCAGGGTCTATGGTGTCCTATCGGATAGCTTTTCGACTACAAGTGGCGTTCGTCAGGGTTGTCCGATTTCCCCGTTTTTGTTCAATTTCGTCGTGGATTCTATCATGGAGTGTTCCCTTGCGGAATCCAACGATGTAGGCGTTGAAGTGCTGCCTGGTGAAAGGTTAGTTGACCTAGATTATGCGGACGATATCGTCTTGCTTTCGACGATTTTGCGGCGGCACAATCAACCCTGAATAGCCTGTCCAGAGTGGTCCCATTATTTGGTATGCACTTCGCACCTTCAAAGTGCAAAGTGTTGCTGCAGGACCACCAGCCACTTGATGACTCCTTGACGCTTGCTAACGAGGAACTCGAGGTGGTTGATCATTTCACTTATCTTGGCAGCTGCATCAGCAATGATGGGCGCATAGAAACTGACGTGAGCTCACGCATTGCAAAGGCCAGAGCTGCCTTCTTGAACCTGCGTCATCTTTGGCGACAGAAGGGAGTTTCCCTCCGTCTGAAAGGCCGTGTATACAAGGCCACAGTGAGGACCGTTCTGCTTTATGGTAGTGAAACTTGGCCCCTTCGGTCTGAAGATCTGAGGCGCCTTCAAGTCTTTGATCATCGTTGTTTGAGAAGCATTGCTGGTGTCGGATGGCACCAGCGTATCCGCAACGATGATGTGCGTAGGCGAGTACTAGGTGGTGATAATCATGCTAGCTCCCTAGAACAACAGATAGCACTGAATAAGTTGCGTTGGCTCGGGCACGTGCTACGTATGCCTGGTCACCGCTTACCTAGGAGGGCCTTGTTCAGTCTACCAGGTGTAGGATGGCGCAAGGCTCGAGGTGGACAGAAGTTGACTTGGCAGCGGGAAATGAAGTCACTGACGACCAAACTGGGTGCCGTTGGTCCGTCTCGCCTTCCGGGTTGGAGTCCACGTGACTCACCTTGTGCTTGGCTCGAGACTTTACAGGACATGGCTCGCAACCGACACCAGTGGCGCGTCTGCTGCCGTCTCCTAGTCGGAATGACTGTTTAAAGTGTTTTGTGCTGTTATCTACGGGTAATGGCTGATTATGACGCGTGGCAGTGAAAGCCGCAAGGAAGCTGTCTCGCTGATGCCGCCTTATCTTTGCACGATAGCCAGCTGTTTGTGACGGTATGTTGTCTACACAAGGTGTAGGCGCCTTGACCCTGAATGTTTGCTTAGGGCATTAAGGTTTTCAGGTAAGTCCCCCTTCTCTTCCCTCTTCTTATTCTTTATTTCATAGGTCCTCATGGTTGTATGGCAGCGAAGCATCAGTTCAAATGGCTGATGTACTGCTGTTGATGATGATGATGATGACATTCTATTACGCTACGAAATGAGATCGTGGTAGGAGGGGGAGGCTAAAGGGGATGGGGAGAGACAAAGAAACTCACAACACCAACGCCACTGAAGTTGGCACCTTGCCATGTCAGCAAATGTATCTAGCCGAACGTGCTCATCGTCTGTTGGACCCCAACCAGGGAGCCGAGACGCTTCAACCGAGGCCATCTCCGAAGTGAGGACCTTCATTTCTCTCGACCAAATCATCGCTTGGCCACCCCTCCTCTTCTTCCATCCACACCCCCGGTGAGCAAACAACACGTCGCGGAAGTCGATTTTGTCGGAAGAGAACCACCTATACCGGGTATTGCAAAACAACGGGATTCCAAGCAACTTTATCAGAGGAAGCCTAAAGAAGAGGGTGCAGCAACAACAGCAGGAAAACATAGATAAACGGGTAGCGCGTCCTTACATCAATAATGTATCTGAACTAACATCAAGATTGCTACGACCACATAGAATCTTGGTAGCCCACAAACCAACAGGTACTTTGCGAAGATTGCTTTCAAGACCGAAGGACAAAGTTAGACAAGGCAGTCAGAATGATGTCATCTACAAAATTAACTGCAAAGAGTGTGACAAACACTACATCGGACAAACTGGAAGGAAACTATCAACGCGGATCAACGAACACAGAATGGCTATACGGAGACACGACCCGCATTCATTAGTTTCCATGCATGAAGACCAAGAAGGCCACCACTTCGATCTAGAGAACGTTAAGATCCTAGCCCGTGGAAATTCGAGGCAAGCTAGAGAATTCTTGGAAGCATGGTATTCTACCGACAGTTCAATAAACCGACAAGTCGAAATAGATGCTATATGTACAGCACTACGGATGAAAGATCCCCGAATTGGTAGAAGAAATCTAACGGAACAGAGCGCTAGACTACTGCATCAAACGACGACAAGCGAAGTCACACGCGCGTACACTACGAGGTGAGAATCAGAGATCGATTTCTATGGTCATGTGCTCGTCGAACAATCCAAACTCAGACTAGCGGCTAGGAGATCGATCACTCACACTCACTGACGCTTCGTACGCGCCACTCCGTTAAATACACGCGCACTGAGGATGTCACCTCGAGTGGTGACGAAACGTTTGCATTCAACCTGCCGAGCTCAGCGAACAATCAGACAACCAGTTTACATATTTCTCTGGCACACCTTTCCTGAGTAAACAATTCCAAAGGGCACATCGATCAACCGAATCGATGGCACCTTTGATGTCGAGGAACACGACTACGGTAGGCCGCCAATATATGTGACGGTGCTCCTACAGCTGACGCAAAGTGAATAAGTGGTCGATGCAACCGCGACCTCGACGAAACCCGGCTTGCTCCTCACGAATCTGGCTTTCACGAGCGCCAGTCTGTGAAGGATTATGGAGGCGAGTAATTTGGAGGCGATGGAGATCAGACTGATTCCTCTATGGCTGCCGCATTCCGAACGCGAGCCTCCTTTGAAGATGGGAACAATAACGGAGCGGCTCCAGTCGGTTGGGACAGTTTCCTGCTCCCACAGTTTCACTAGTAATTCATGTAAATCATCAACAAGAGCAGAGCCCCCGAATTTGAAGAGGGCTGGAGGAAGATCATCTGGTCCCGCGGCTTTGTTCAACTTCAACAGTCCGATCTCACGTTCGACTTCTGAGCGAGAGGGTGGATCCAAAGGGACAGCCCACGGAGCAGGGCGATCACTGGCCGGCGAAGAATCGAACAATTCTGCCGATTAAATTGCTTTTCAAAATGCTCAGCCCAACGCTCCAAACGTTTTGACAAATTGTGGATAGGCTGTCCACTCTCATCACGTATAGTTTCACTAACACCAGGTCTCCTGCTGCCCGTTTCCCGTATCAGACGGAATAACTTACGATGGTTACCAAGGGCAGCGGCCACTTCCATCTCTGACGCACGATGAGACCACCAAGATTCGCGGTCTCTCTTCAGGCTAGCACGGAGTTTTGCCCGGAGCTCTTTGCGAGTTTCATTGTGTTCGCTTCCAGCCGGAATATGCCGGCGAGCATCGATAAGTTCCAGAGACCGCGAAGAGACCCAATGTCCATGTTGGCTATTAGACATACCACATGAGGATTTGCCTGCTGCTAGTAAGGTCTGGTGAACATGTGACCAGTGACCATCAATTGTCTCCAGTGAGCGCTTACTCAACTCGCATGTCAGCGTACTTTGATAGGCATTCAGAACAGCTGGCTTTGTCAGTTGGCTGGTGTCAATGCGCTCACAGCGTCGTCGTGGGCGTCCGCCAAAACGCATCCGCATGTCAGCACATACAAGTGCATGATCGGTGTCCACACATGTGCTCCAAATCGAGCGACAGTTCTGGATGCAGCCTCTCCAGCGGTAACTGATCGCAATGTGATCGATCTGCGTCCAAGGCTGGTTCGAGGCTGGTGGGCGCCAAGTCACCCTCCGGCGGGTGCTGTGTCGGAAATTAGTGCTCGCAAGAAATAAGCGAGCATCTTCACACAAATGAAGTAACCGCTCACCGTTATCATTACGGGAGCCTACACCGTGCTGACCGCCCAGATGCATTTCATCAGTGGACAACTTTCCAACTTGTGCGTTCAGATCCCCGCCAGCACAACAGTGTCCGTGCTTCTTCTGTGGCGAAGGAGCTGGTCAGTTGGTGATAGAAGTCGTTCTTTACCGAATCATCGCTACAGTTTGTGGGCGCGTAGGCAGCGATGATGAATAGACACCTATTAGTCCCGCGCGACTTCGAAGCTTTGAACGAGCCAGCCAATCGGACCGCACACATCCGGCTACTGATTGGAATCCAATCAACCAGAGCAGCTTCAGCCCGGGACTCAGGGCAATGCCAACACCAGCTTGGCCGGTGCTCGAAGCTGCATCGTCACCGGATAGGCGCAATGAGAAAATACTGCTTGCGTCACCTGAAGGGGATCGCAGAGTGAGCACAGAGCTCGAGTCTTGCAGGCGGGTCTCCGATAAGCAGCAGATATCGATCGAGAGGGTCTCCAATGTTCGGGCAAGTGCTGCCTGTTGACCGATCTGTAGCAATGTGCGTACATTGAGGCATGCCAATCTGAAGGAGGATCGAGGGCTCCAAATGGAAGCCGATGAACTGGAATGGACCGCTTGGTTGGACATGGGCTTGTCGACAGGAGAGGAGTGACGCTCCGCGTTAGCATGTGAGTTGAAATTAGAAGATAAACGCCTAGCAAAGCATGTTGGGGGAGGGCCAAGAATCGGGGGTTGAAAACTGGGGGATAAAAGTGAAGTTGGAACGGGACGGTAAGGTGAAAAAGCGTAAGAGGGGAATAAGAAGACGGGAAGGCTTGAGCAGTAGCATCCAAACCCCTATCCACCCTGCTCGATGCAGCAGATAGGGCACCGTTGATTATCCTCTGCGGTGGCCAGAGCATCAAGAAATTGTTTGACGAATGATTCATTGTCTACGGCAGAGAGTTTCGCGCATCAGTTAGATGCTCTTGGGTGGCAGTACCAAACCTTCCCCTTTTCCTAACCGACTTGTATCTTTAACTCTCTCTTCGTTTTTTAAAATTTTCTTTTCACACCTTGGTACTATCATTATTTAGCTGACATTCCTCCTCTTGTTTTCTTAGCTTACCCTTCACTCTTTTACTTCACATAAACCGGCCTGGCAGGGACTGCTGGGTAGGAAAATGTGGGCAGTAATTGGTTGGACAGGGTGTGATGCGATCTTTGTTTTAGGCTTTTCAACATCTCAAGCAGACCTATCAATTCCCGATCCGACGACACGCAAAAGAAGGAACATTCACGGGATTATCCTATCGTTCCGGTCCCAACTGAACTTGAACTTGACCGATTGGTAGAGCAGTTGATGATTCATTAGTTGTAGTAATGCTGCCTAAGACTACATCGTCAGCGTATTTACATCCAGTAAAGTTGGGTGGAACTGGAAGCATTTCGATGTATTGAGAGAAAAGAAGAAAAGAGGATTGTTCCCTGTATTACACCCCATTCATCACTGTTTGGGACTTTTTACCTTTTAGCTGGGTAAAACGAGATCGGTTTACGAAGTAGTTGCTCATCAGGTTGCACACTACTGGTTGAGCACCATTCGCAGACCGCTGCTTAAGCAAGCTTGATCTGTCGACACTGCCAAAAGCATTGACGTAATCAAGGAAGGGGAGCCGCACATTGTTACATTTCGCATCCAATGAAAAGTCTATAGAGCGAACAAGATATGCTACGGCATCCAACATGGATGGTCGGGTTCTGTATGTAGACTAAGATACGTCCACTTCTGGTGTGCTTATTGTGATCCAAGGCACAAGTAGTCGCTCGAAGACTTTCAGCATGACGCATGTACAGGCGATCGGACGGAATTTCATGGATTTCTTCTTTGGCAAGGGCCTTATTCTGACAGGCCTCCAAATATCGGAAGTAATTCCACTGTGTAGGTACCGATTAGAATGATCCGTCAAAGGGCACACACTTTCAAGATAACTGGTGAAAGAGCATTGGATCCACTAGCCTTTCCTTGAGTTCAGAATCCTGAGTTCTGTTAATCGTCCGCACATTCCCTGTTTATTTTTGGCGTTTTTTCGTGTTAAAAAGTCTACGTCCCCTGACTTTCCGTCATAATTGTCTAATATCACAGTTACACTGGTTCAGACCTAATACACTTGTTTGATTTGCTCTTCTTTTATTCTGCCGCATATTTGCCTTCCATTTTGCCTGTTTGTTCTCTTTCATATTGTATATTTGTTGTTTGATATTCCCCATGTGGTTGCACTTGGTGTGAGTGTTGACAAGGTGCAAAAAGACATCTATCTTGATTATACTGTCTCCAGAAGATAGTTGTTCTTTGGGGGAGTCGGGTTGCATGGTCCTGGTGATCGTGCCAGGCTCAAAGAGAGTGGTCCCAAGCATCCAGTGTGGAACGGGCTACGGTCCAGCCACTGCGTTTTGTACATCTTGTACGCATGATTCCTACACATAGATCGACAGGAATACTGCTAATGTGCATGTTGAAAGAGTGTGGGCCGGCTCCGTTGATGAAACGGGACTCCCATCCACATATCTCTCGCTTCTTATTCCTTCGCGTTTACACTAGATATGGAGTGTGTGGGTGGTATAGCACAAATCGCCTATGGTCCCTCTGTAGGCGCAGGTCTCCTGGGCCTGTTCCCATGGAGGCCGCAGTGACTGGCAAATCCGGAACCTGATACCCCCAACCATATAAATATGTGTAAGTAGGATGTGTATCGACCCATCACGTTCATTGACGCTGTGCTTTTGGAAGTCGTTGGAGTATACTGGCTGACCATGGGCATGCATATCGATTCAGATGTTTTACGTTTATGCCTTGCGTTCTGTGCTCAACTCCCCTTTCATACCCGTTTTTCGACACCATACTTTTTCTCCTGCTAACTTCTCTCACATTCTTTTACTGTGGAATGGCTGCGAAAATTCAGCACTAGACGATAGTGTATCGCTGATGCTGGTAACTTATCTGTCACTCTACTGGGGCCCTTATCGATGCTCTTAGTTTATCTTTCTGTTCATTTCAGCTGCTAGCACTGCATTTATGGTGGATATTTATTCGTTCTGATCTTTAGCAGATCCGTCTTTGTTCATTCCGTCATGCGTCTACTTATCTTGGACAATCCGGCTGAGGTTGGCGAATGGGCAGCCAAGTATGTGATGAAACGGATTTTGAATTTCGCCCCATCGGAAAACCGCCACTTCGTACTTGGACTACCTACTGGATCCACCCCGTTGATTATGTATAAACATCTGGTGGACTTTCACAAAGCAGGCCAGCTGAGTTTTCGGTATGTGACCACTTTCAAT
>CALYDF020009658.1:0-10623 GCA_944474145.2 Dicrocoelium dendriticum
ACGCCACTGGTGTCGGTTGTGAGCCATGTCCTGTAACGTCTCGAGCCAAGCAAAAGGCGGGTCACGTGGACTTCAGCCCGGAAGGCGAGACGGACCAATGGCACCCAGTTTGGTCGCCAGTGACTTCATTTCCCGCTGCCAGGTCAACTTCTGTCCACCTCGAGCCTTGCGCCACCCTACACCTGGTAGACTAAACAAAGCCCTCCTAGGTAAGCGATGACCAGGCATACATAGCACATGCCCGAGCCAACGCAACTTATTCAGCGCTATCTGTTGTTCTAGGGAGCTAGCCTGAGTATCACTACCTAGTACTCGTCTACGCGCATGATCGTTGCAGACACGCTGGTGCCAGTATTGCTTCGCAAACAACGATGATCAAAGACTTGAAGACGCCTCAGGTCTTCAGACTGACGGGACGAAGTCTCATACACATAGAGAACGAGGGCCCTCACTGTGGCCTTGCATACACGGACTTGCAAACGGAGGGAAACTCCCTTCTGTAGCCAAAGATGCCGCAGGTTCAAGAAGGCAGCTCTGGTCTTTGCAATGCGTGAGCTGACGTCAGTTTCAATGCGCCCATCGTTGCTAATGCAGCTGCCAAGATAAGTGAGATGATCAACCACCTCGAGTTCCTCGTTAGCAAGCGTCAAGGGGTCATCAAGTGGCTGGTGGTCCTGCAGCAACACTTTGCACTGGGAAGGTGCAAAGTGCATACCAAATGATGGGACCACATTTGACAGGCCATTCAGGGTTGATTGGGCAGCCTCAACATCGTCGAAAAGAGAGACAAGATCGTCCGCATAGTCAAGATCAACTAACCTTTAACCAGACAAGACATCAACGCCCTTATCGGGTGGTTCCGCAAGACAACACTCCATGATAGAAGCCACGACGAAATTGAACAAAAATGGGGAAATCGGACAACCATGACGAACGCTACATGTGGTCGGAAAGCAATCCGATAGGCCATCGTAGACCCTGACGCGGCCTGTAGTGTTCGAGTATTGAGGACGAGGGGTATTCACATATTTCGTGGGAACACGTTTCCGCGCAGATACTTCGAACAGAATGGATTAATCGAATGAAACGAACGCACTCTTGAAATCAAGGAACACGGCTATTGTCAATCTGTTGTATGCGCGGCGCTGCTCTATCACCTGCCGCATGGTAAATATATGACCTATACAGCCATATCCTTGGCGAAATCCTGACTGCTGTTTCTTAATCCGAGATTCCCGTTTCACAGTGAGCCGACGAGCGGGAATGGAGACCACTTATTTGTCACAACTGGCGCTAAGCTTATACCGCTGTGGTTAGCGTAGTCAGTGCGACTGCCCTTCTTGTTTAATGCCACGATAATCCATTCTCGCCAGTAAGCCGGGACACTCTCTTCCTTCCAGACACGTTAGAATAGGGATGTCAGTGTTTTGCAGAGGACCTCACCTCCTTTTTTAAATAGTGCATGTGGGAGGGAATCCAGGCCAGCTGCACGAAAATGATTGAGGGTTGTTATCGCGTTTTGGAACTCAGCCTCCGACGGACGGTTTAAACTAACGGTCCATGGCTTGTCCTGCCTGATCTTAGTAGGAGGATTTCCGGGAACAGGGAGTCAGCTAAACCGATCTTGAAACTGTTCTACCCAAGGAGCCATACGGCGTTCCCTTCGGTGTATCTGTGCATTCGCGCTGTCTCTGATTTTCTCACTGATGTCTGATTTCCTGTGGCCAGTGGCGCGCACTAGCTGCAATAGCTTGCGATTTTGGCCTACTGCTCCTGCCTCTTCCATTTCATGAGCCCCGCAAGTCCACCAGGCTTCCTTGTCAACACGAAGGATGCACTGCAGTTCGCGCCTAATGGCTCGATTGGTCACAGTGTGCTCAGCACCAACCGGGAGGTTTCTTCTGTATTTCAATAGGTTTATCGACCTCTCGGGTTTCCAGCGACTGTTGCGGTGATGATCGATAGTATCACAAGCTGATGCCCCTGCGCCGAGCATGGCGGTCGAGATCCTATTCCATTGAAGCTCAGTGTCTTTAGGACAAGACAGCAATGTTCGGTACGCAGTACGTCATGTTAGGTTTGCATGATCTAGGTATGAGGCAATTGCTCAGCTGCTAATAGGAGGAGACACTTAGTGTGCCCCCTGGTAAAGTTCATGGAGAAACGACTGAGTACCAAGGCATGAACAGAGTCAACACAGGTATTCCAGTACGAGCGGCCATCCAGGATGGAAACAAGCTATCTATAACTGCTGGCAGTGTGGTCAATTTGAGTCTATAGGTGGCCAGCTACAGGGGGACGCCAAGTGACACTTCGGCGCCCACTGTGTCTAAAAGCAGTGCTACTAAGAAACAACTGGTGCCGCGCACACAGTTGTCGCAGACGCTCACTTTTCTCAGTCCGTTCGGAGTTAAGTCCATACTTACCACCCAGATGAGCTTCTGAAGAGCTCAGGCGCCCTACTTGTGCGTTCATAGCTCCTGCAAGTACTATAATATCTGAACTAGTAGCACTGCGTAGTAGCGCATTCAGTTCGTGATAGAATGTGTCCTTGACAGCATTAGAACTGCAGTCGGTGGGATCATGAGCGGAAATCACAAACACACAGCCTTATGTATTTCTTCCTGAAACCACTTTAGTTGATGTCGTCAAACGGGCTGCACATAAATGGCTGTTCACCGGAATCCAATCAACGAAAGCTGGCTCAGCCTTGAAGCTTAGAATGATCCCTACACCAGCTTGACCCGTGAGTGCTGTATCGGCGTCTCCGGACGCGTGCAACCAATAACGAGAGGATAAGCCGGGTGCAGTTAATTCAATAACCCCGTTAGGGTTATTGATCCAAGTTTCGGACACACAACACACATCAATACCCAGTGTGTCCAAGGTCCGTTCGTGTGCAGGCTGTTAACTTATTTGTCTTAGAGTGCGAATGTTGAATGTCACCATGGAAGGGAAACAGCGTGGCATTAATAAGGGACTGTTGCCGATATGCGTCCGATGGGTGTTGTGGGAAGGTGCCTGCAGATGCTTCTACTCCAGTGGCACTTCGGTGCCAGTCAATTAATCTCGGAATTATAGAAGGAAGGTTAGTACTGAGGGTCGGGATGGGAGTAAGTGAAAAAGTGGAAAAGAAAGAAGGGAGGCGCCAGCAGTAGCATGTTTTCGCTTATCCGTCCTGCTGTATGCAGCAGATAAGGCGACCCTTGATAATCTGCGCGACTGCCGATACAGGAGGAAATTTATGTTTGAAGAAAAAGTCATGGTTGTATGTGTGCTTAGATACTGTCATGGCGCCCATACCTAGAAAGGAGGACGATTAGGGTCTGCAACCAAGCCTTTGGCCCAAAAGCCAGTCTGCAAAGCAGCGGGGAGGTGGCACTGATTCAGTTTTACAGAAATGGACGCCATCCCATTTCAAACTCCCAAGCTGGAGGACCAGGAGACTGAGTTTGTCTGAGCTCTCACCGTTGACCAATCTGGTAGGAGTAGCACTCAAAGTGCCTGGATGCACCACCCATTATAACTGATTGGGTCAAGGAGGTACGCAAACCGTCGCTCCACGTTAAGGTCCAGTCTCGTTTCCATGGGTTCACTTGAATGGGCATGTTCCACGCACGCTTCTTGTTAGTCTAACAACCAGTGCATCCGACTGCTGTTTCGCTTGGTGTAACGAGTGAGATAAGGAGTCTAGCTTACATTGTAACCACGCAGTTTGTTTGATTTCGGTATGGTCGACTTTTGGGTGACATCTCGTGAAAGTTGGAACAACATTTAGAAGCAGCCAACACAGGCGGCTACTGACCAAGGTTTGCTGATTAACAATGAACCACCGTAAACCTGCGCACTTCCGCCAATGACCATTGCAGAGAGTGAACTTCTTTCCAATTCCAACTGCAGCCCTAGAGCGTAGACTGAGTCAGCCACAGCTGAGCTTGGCCATTTATATCTAAGACGTAAGCAAGCCCAATGGTAATTTACGGGTAAAAATGTCAATGCCAAGTACCGTAGGACAGCCAGAATGCGGAGCACAACTTGTTGAAAAGAGAATAGAATGATAACGTGAACTTCGTTTTGGTAGTCGCACCAGTGGTTACACAGAGGCATGCAGGCAAGAGCCAACCTCGAATGTGTAGGTAAGTGTTGGTTGTGCTACGTTCGTCACATTGTATCGTCTGTCGATTTACACAAGCAATATCTCATAATGTAGGTTGAATAGAGTAACGTCACGGAGTTTTTAAACCCAGGTAAATTGGGGGTAAAAGCAGTGTACTTTGGAAGGGTGTTTCATGGTAGACAGACACTAAATGAGTAGAGGTTTCGCTGACATTCCAGCTTACTGTATTGCTTGGCCAACTTGATCTGCTGCCCATCAACCTTGTATTGTGACGGAATTGCATTAGATGGCGGTAGATGTGGTTGGAGTTCCGCGAAATCTGGTAGATCATTATTAGGTCGCATGGTAAGCGCCGATACTGACCACTGTAAAACTTTAGAGTACTTAGTCTGTTGACATGGAAGGTGAAACAACTATCTGACGTGCTAGGTGGCTCATCGCTGTGGAGTCTCGAGTGCTGAGAGAACTTACTTGTATCGGGGCTGCCAGGCCTAGATTGCGTATTCCACATGAGGCCGCAAGTAGGTGTTTAGGACCTGCAAAAAGACAGAGCAAAACACTCGAATGGCCTCCGCAACATGCCAAGGTATCGGTATCCGGTGTTCGATGCCTTCTCAGATTGTTCCGTGCAGTACAGATCAGCCTACATTAATACCCAAAGTCGTGCTCCTAAGTGACTGCTTGCAGGATATGGTCTCCCAGCTTGTGTTTGATGTTTGGCTGGTGACCAATGTAGACCACCGAACACTTAAAGGAATCATACAGCAGCAGCTTGTGGAGTGACCCATCATACGCCCTATTCGCATCACGTTGAAGGGTACTGTGATCCTCTTGGTCGGTGATCGTCCGCAACATTTTAACATCATCAGCGAACTACATGAAATCTGAGACTAGCAAAGCGTACATTCATTAATGAATATGGGAGACGAGATCTTAGAATTAATCCATGTGCAGCTCCATAATAGACGTGCAAATAGCGCGCTCCAAAATCAATATCGAAATTGCCGATCCTGCACCAAATTTCCGATCCACTCAAGGACAACATCCTCGAATCTACAGCTTTCAACACTGAAACAGAATGCCGTAGTCCAGTCGGACGAAGGTTTTGAAAAAAACGAAGTCTCCGGTTAGTGGGTTTTCGGGTGGTCAGTCAGCGGTCATTTTCCGCCCTACCACTGCCAATTCTGGTAGCGCACGACCCAGGTCTGGATCTAACGAATACCTTCAGATGGTGCTAAGTAATGTGCGCAGCTTAAGGAATAAGGTGTACGAGTTAGGTCTGCTTGTAGATGAGTCTCATCCCGATATACTCGCATTCACTGAAACGTGGCTGTCTCAGAACATCATGAATGATGAAGTACATCTATCTGGCTACCCACTATTTAGATGCGATCGCTCCGCTGGCCGGCAGGGAGGGGTCATCGCTCTTTATGTGCGCTGCAAACTTGCCGTTTTGAAGACTTGCTTATTTCAGTCAGCGGACAAAACTGTTGAAGCTCTATCGGCTGTTATTAACACATCCTCGGCTCAGGTTACAGTTGTAGTTGTGTATAGAAGCCCTGCGAGCGTATCCAAATAGGTGCTTGAATTCATTCGCTCCCAGTGCGCAAACAACGGTTTGGTGATGGGAGACTGCAACCACCCAGAGTTGTGCTGGGCAGATCTTTCTTGCGACTTAGCGTCAGACACATTCGGTGCTGATTTGCTTGAGCTTACGCTCCAAGTATCTTTGAATCAGTTCATTGACCTCCCCACTAAGTACATGGACGCCCAAGTACTGTCTATCTTAGACCTTGTATTTGCTAAGTCACTAGAGTTTGTTGGTGACATTACTTACGGACCTCCACTGGGTTCCAGTGATCATGTTTGTTTGCTCTTCACTTGTATTCTGTCTAAACGCTACCAGGGTACTCTTGAGTCTCACCTAAATATATGGCACGCAGACTATCCATAAATGAGTGCCAAGGCTTCGGGTTTTCATTGTGAGATCTCAGACGACGATACTGTCCAGCTTGCTGGGATAAATTTAGGTACTACCTCACAGAGGTCTCTGCTCTCTTTACCCTAGTCAGAAGGAGAAAGGGAGCACGAGCACAGTCACCCTGGATAGATCCTACTGGCAGGCATCTGCTCACAAAGAGGTCTAGATGTTGGCGGACTTACCGAGACGCTCCGTCCACCGATACTTATGACAGGTACCGTAAAGCTAGAAATAGGTGTAAGCAACACCTAAGGGATGCTCGGCTCAATTTTGAAAAAGGGTTAGCGGACGAAGCTTCAGAGAATCCAAAAAGATTCTTCGCTTTTGTCGAAAGGCGCTGCGGTTCGAACATGTCAATTCTAGTATTGATGCGTGATGACGGTACTCATGCGCATGCGGACTATGACAAGGCCTGCGTACTTAGTGGGCAATATGCGGCAGCGTTTGTAAGGGAAACCTTTTTGACAGACGTTGAGCTGGTTTGCAGAATCCCATAGGATTCAGGACTATCTGAATTTATTGTAGCGGAGACGGAAGTTCGTTTGTTGTTACAACGGTTGAACCCTTCTAAGGCCTCTGGGCCTGATTTAATTCACCCGAAACTGTTGCATGAGTTGGCTGCGGAGCTAAGTGGACCGCTCGCTATGGTGTTTCAGAAATCGCTTGAGTGCTGTGCATTGCCTTCCGAATGGAAGGAAGCTGTCATCTGTCCCATCTTCAAAAATGGGGACAAGAGTCTGCCTGCAAATTACAGGCCAGTTATCCTCACTAGTGTAGTAGTCAAACTCCTCGAGAAGCTGGTGAGAGATTCATTGGAGAGTCGTCTGCGTAGATTTTATCTACTTAGCAATGTACAACACGGATTCCGGAAGGGATTTGCGTGTCTGACGAATCTGCTGGTGGCTGGTGAAAGTTGGGCGGATGCATTGGATAACGGCCAGCGCTGGACGTACTTTTCGTCGACTTTTCGAGGGCATTTGACAAGGTACCCCATTTGATGTTAGCGCAAAAGCTGACCTCCTACGGGGTATCTGGCTGCGCCCTTCATTGTGTGACTGCCTTCTTGGAGGGTAGAGAACAGTGTGTACGGGTAGGCCGGGGCCTATCGTTTAGGCAGTCTGTTCTCAGTGGCGCGCCGCAGGGCTCAGTCCTTAGACCACTGCTGTTCTCTATCTATGTGAATGACCCACCCGCAGAGCTTGAGATACCATCGCTGCTATTTGCTGATGACCCGAAGCTGTGGAACATTGTCGATGTTCCTGGGTGTTCCGAAGCTATTCAGCGAGCGTTGGATAATCTTTGGGACTGGTCTACTGTATGGTTACTGCCCATAACTCAGGCAAAGTGTTCCGTTCTTCGAATTGGAAGAGGTTGTCCTCCTACGAAGTCGAACTCTCCCGTGTATCTAGCCAGGCTGACCTAGGCGTCGTACACTCTTCGGCTTTCCACTCCGGCTATAACTGGAGGAAGGCCGCAAGCGGAGGTTTCCGCATGTTGTGGTTACTACGACGTTCTTTCGGAGTCTTGACGGGCGGCATCTTTACGAGACTGTTCTCGTCTTCCGTTCGGCCTCATCTGGCATAGTGCGTCCAGGCCTGTCCGCCCTGCCTCGTCAGGGACAAAATGGAGCTGGAGAAGGTTTTACGAGTGGGTATTGGTTAGTCAAGGGATTACAAGGACGGACGTACCCCGAGCGTCTACTTAGTTTGGGAATGCATTCAATGCACTACCGAAGGTTTAGAGGAGACCTAATCCTAACCCACCGTATCATAACTGGGTAGGTTGGTCCAGATTTATCTTGGCTACTCAGCCCCGCTAGATTGTCTGTTCTACGCGGGCACTCCTTGAAGCTGGACAAACCGCGGTCCGATCGGATTAGGGCGGAAATCCGGCTGTCACGTAGAGTCATCGAGCGCTGGAACATGCTTCCGGAAAGTGTTATCATGGAATCTACGGTTAAGAGGTTTGAACGGCAACTTGATGCTCTTGAGTGGCAACACGAAACCTTTCCATTTTCCTGAGTAACTCGCATCATCGTACTTCAATTTTCTTTTCTCTACTTTTCTTCACGCATTGGTATTATTTTCTTATTTCAAGTGCACTTCCTTATTCTGTACCTTCGATTTCTCTTCCTATCCTTTGCTTATTTCACATGACCGCCACAGCAGGGACTGCTAGGGCAGGAATAGTGGGCATTAACTGGTTGGCCAAGGTGCGATACGGGTGTTCCGTTTTAGATCCATCAAGAACTGAGCACTTCATCAATTCCTGGCTCAACGATCCACTTAAAATGGAACACTCGCGGGATTCTCCTATCGTTCCAGTCCCGTCTGAACTTGAACTTGAACTTGAACATGTCTGTCTCTATGTGTCTACAGAGGACGAGTCCGTCAGACTACTGCGTGCAATAAGTAGCATGGATGTGCATGAAAAGTGCTGCAGAAAACCGGGCTGCATAGGCGCAATGATGTTGCGGTGCTTAAGAGCACCTCAGGCAGTAGAATAAAATTCCATAATCTTCCATACAAGTGACAAATTATTGCATAAAAGGTCCGAAAAGCCTAAAATCTCACAAAATCCTGTGTGATTCGCCAGCCGCTCTGAGCGAATCATCTGACCTCAAGCATGTCCTCAATGGCCGGGTGCTAGGGTTTGATGCATTCCACAAGTGAAGTAAGGGTGTTGCCTGTCGACTGGGTGAGAGTTGCAAATGAACCTGGCGTCCACGGACATAATCGGTGAAACGAGCTAGTATGCGCCCCTCACCCCCTCAAGTCCGAAACGCTGGATCACAATTGGTCTGAGAACAATGATCGGCCGTAAAATAAGCGCACGACTGAATGAATGTCTTTCATTCCAGTGTGGTCAACATACCTTCGCATGTTCGACAGAGCATCGCGTCAGACATTCGTGACCGAGTTGTGGATGCCTTCCTCAACGATGACGACTAGCAGCTCGTGGCAACCGTGAACAATGTGGAATATCAAACTACCGACTCCTGGATTCGTCGCTCTCTTGACAAGAGGCCGGATAATAGCAGGCGCGCGGTCGTAAACGCATTCTGTCGGAGGAAGAGATTGATGACATCCTGGAGTGGATCGCGGAGGACGCAACTCTAACACCACACGAAATGCGAGTCCGAGCACGTGGCGATATGGATACGCATATTTCGAAGTCTACAATCACAAGGCACCTGGATAGCCGTTAAATAACTATGAAGAACACCTATCCGACTCCAGAAGGAATGAACAATGATCAAAACAAAGCGACATGGAAGGAGTTTGTTTAAAAGTTTCTCGAACTTGAAAGGGAGGGGATGTTCTACATATGGATCGATGAAACAGACTTCAACCTTTACTGCAAACGTACTCGTGGTCAGGTGCCCAGAGGAGTGAGGGCATTTGTCAACGTAGCCAAGAGTAGAGGCCTGAATTTGCATCACATCGGTGAACTCACAATGGATGGAAATGTTTCGATGACAACCCGGAGTGGCTCATTCACTGGTCCCCTATCTCTCGGATGGTTGCGAGGCATTTTAGACAAGCTGAAGCGTGAAGTGGAGCTCCGGCAGGTGGTCGTAGTGTGTGACAACGCACCATGTCTTACACGTTTGGAAGCACTTGCGAAAGTCGAAAGATATGAAGGGGTTCCCATTCTGAGATTGAGCCCATACTCCCGTTCCTTAATCCCATCGAAAATCTTTGGCAGGTGGTGAAGGCCCGAGTGGAGAATGGAATGCGAATGCAGTACGATGAACTTCTGATAGCGATCCCCAAAACCTCATGATGGGAATGGAATGGAGGTTGTAATTTCTGACAATGCTGTTTCTCTCAAATGGCACCAGGACTCCAGCACCCATACAGCATCGCAACATCCGCTCATCTTGTCCACGGGATTGGCTCAGTGTAACACTTAGTCTTGTGGACCGCTCCTATTGATGAGTTAATTTGTATCAGACAAAGGGAAAGGCACAGTCCTCCGTGTGCCATGCGCGAAGTTCCATATATCTACGCCAACGGCACACAATCATTAGTGGGCGTACACTTTGCTAGTCTCGGATTTCCTGTTGTTCGCTGATTATCTTAAAATGTGGCGGACGATCACCGACCAAGAGGATAGCAGTACAATTCAGCGAGAAGCGAATAGGGCGTATGATTGGTCACTGCACAAGCTGCTCCAGGAAAACTCGTCTAGGTGTTCGGGCATTTCGATCAGCGAAATTAGATTTGGTTTGCTGTTGGAGAGGCCGACTGGAAACCTAGCGTACAGCTTCCGAAACGGCTGCGCTGGGTTCCGTACTTGACAGACCAACTTCCAGTCGGTTAACGGAGTAACTCGCCAGTACACTATAATACAGCGGACAAACATTGCACAGATACTGTTTTGATTAGTCACGCGATTCATTCGGTCGGTTTCAATGACGTCATCTTTCGCAGCAATGGACGTGTTTGCGAAATGGCATCTGTGCATCTATCAGTTCCTCTCACTCGTGCAAAAGACTGACATGATGTGCTCAGTCGTTTCC
>CALYDF020009659.1:0-10615 GCA_944474145.2 Dicrocoelium dendriticum
AAAGGAGTTCGCATGAATTGTGGTACGTAAGGATGTAATTGCCTAATCCGGTGATTTCTGAGCGGAAGAGGTGCTATGCGGGAAAGTGGTTTTAGGAGACAGTGGGTATGGAGCAAAGAATATGGCGTCCTTAAGGGTGACTGACCTAATCGCTGGTGTGTTATGTGAAGTAGGGAAAATGTACATCTGAAAACCAATCAGCAAAAGCTACGTAATTTCTACGTCCCTGGGTGTATAACTTGAACAGAATAGTCGGTTTAGTTAACGTTAAGGATAAATACGCCTATACTTTAGTGTCTTGGATAGTGAGGTAACACAACGTCATACATCGGATGTAAATGTTTGGCGCAAGATGTGGTCCACATAATGCTGACGTATGTGCATGGCTACATCAATAAATGAATAAATAAATGGTTTATTCTGGAAGTGGTCGTGACATGGTACTGAAGTAGACAATCCCTTGTTAAGGCGGTGTTTGATTATATGACAAGTGGGCAGACGGGACGCTCAAACCGTATGCAAATATTCTCGTGTAAGTGGGGAGCGTTCGGAACGCTCATCACCCACCAAGCGAGAATACCGAAAAATGGTTCATCAAATATCGTTACAGTAGGAGGGGATGGCTCATGACGGTGAGCATTGTTAAGTGTCAGAGCACTAAAGAAACAGTGTTTAGCAATAATAGACGGATGCAACGACATGTTACATGTTGAAAATGGCTGCGAAAGGTTAACTTACCGCTTTGTATTTGGAGGACGATTTTGTTCGCATACATCGCAGGGTTGCGAACACGTGTTGATGTATGCATGCCCCCATACGTTATCTGAAGATTACGGAGCCACCCACGGAACCTGTGAGCTTGTTGTCCGCCGCAAGAAGATAGCGATAGTTCGCATACTTCTTATGACATGACTACACCAGCCACTGATTCATCCTTTTCTAGAGCCACTATCTTTGCTTAGCAGCAGCTAGCTGCCACAGCTTCCAATTAACTCTGCGGATATCCGGAGCTCTGTAGGAGTCGATCCTTCCTTACAATATTCATTCTCTTGGATTGCTTGCGTCACAGCCCAGCTGGTTTGTTGACCTATTATGTGCCACCGTATGACCCATTAGTAACTGAAGGCTTAGCCCAAACTCTATTACTGGTCACTCTTCTCTCTCCTAGCTCGCCGTTGTGTCGTTCGTCCCACTCGCATCAACTCCTCTTGACAGCAGCTAGTCATTGTTGGCTCCATGTAGCTTGCAAGTTGCCACTCCTTGACTCTCCAGCCTTCATTTTCTTCTGCCGTCTGTCTCTATTAAACCTTGCTCTAATGCTGACTTCTTCATCGAAACTGTAGGTATCCAATAGTAGACAAACGTCTTAATGCTATGGCTGCACCAGCCACTGATTCATTCTTTTCCAGAGCCACTATCTCTGCTTAGCAGCAGCTAGTCGCCATAGCTTCCATTTAACTCTGCGGATATCCGGAGACCTGTAGGAGTCGCTCCCTTCTTACAATGTTCATTATCTTAGAATGTTTGCGTCACAGCTCAGATGGTTTGTTGACCTATTTTGTGCCACCGTAGGATCCACTAGTAACTAAAGGCTTACTCCTAACTCCAATGCTGGCCATTCATCTCTCTCCTAGCGCGCCGTTATCCTACTCTGGTCAACTCTTCTTGGCAATAGCTAGTCATTGTTGGCTCCATGTAGCTTACAAGTAGCCACTCCCTGACTCTCCAACCTTCATTCTCTTTTGCCGTCTGTCTCTCTTAAGCTTCGCTCGCATGTTGATTCCTCCGTCGAAACTGTAGGTATCCAGTATTGGGCAAACGTCTTAATGACATGGCTACACCAGCCACTGGTTCACTCTTTTTCAGAGCCAATATCTCTGCTTAGCAGCAGTTAGTCGCCATAGCCTCCATTTAACTCTGCGGATATCCGAAGCTCTGTAGGAGTCGCTCCCTTCTTACAATGTTCGTTCTTTTGGATTGTTTGCATCACAGCTCAGATGGTTTGTTGACCTATTATGTGCCACCGTAGGATCCACTTGTAACTAAAGGCTTAGTCTAAACTCTATTGCTGGTCACGCTTCTCCCTCCTAGCGCGCCGATATTTGTCGTTCGTCCTTCTAGCGTCAACTCCACTTGACGACGGCTAGTTATTGTTGACTCCATGTAGCTTACAAGTAGCCACTCCCTGACTCTCCAACCTTCATTCTTTTCTGCCGTCTGTTTCTTAAAGCTTCGCTCGCATGTCGATTTCTTCATCGAATCTGTAGGTATCCAGTATTGGTCAAACGTCTTAATGACATGGCTTCAGCATCCACTGATTCATTCTTTTCTAGAGCCACTATCTCTGCTTACCAGCAGCTAGTCGCTATAGCGCCCATTTATCTTTGCGGATATCCGGAGCTCGCTCCCTCTTACAACGTTCATTCTCTCGGATTGTTTGCGTCACAACTTAGCTGATCTATTGACCTATTACTTACCTTCACTGGCCTATAGATACACTTAGCGACCCTATAGGCATTCACTAGTGACAAAGCGTCTGATTGGAATAGCTGCATCTGGCGACTGAGTCACTCCTAACGCCACCATCTGTCGGTCGTCATAAATTCGGCATCTCTCTTCAGAAGTAGCTAATGGCCATTGGCCCCATGCATATGCGATGATCCAGTGCTTGTTAGTAGCCATCCCGTATCTCAATAACCTTTACTCCTTTAGAATATCTGCATCCAGTACCTCCGCTGCCCTGCCACCAATTGATCTTTAAGACTCTCTCGCGGCGACCTATTTATTTTCGCTTGTTATGCCCCCCCCTCTCGATTACAATAACTACGTGCTGTTCATGCACCTGACAATCACTACCAACATTCGAACACGCTTTGTCTATCCCCACGCAACTATCGACTCATATCAAACGGATACTCGTACTTTACTTACTGGTACAACGCTCTTTTCTCTACGTAGGCGAAAGCAATCCACCTATACGGCTAATAATTCTATAGGATATGCAAAAGACATTTTCAGCATAATTATTGTTGCACAGTGTACATGCTTTTGCCTCAAGCCCAAATGTTATAACACAAGACATTAACAATATTCAACTCCATGCCTGTTCTTGCGGTCTTCTCTCGGTTGTCCCTCACTTTCCCTTTCCTCTCAGGTCCGGGACTTCTTGGAGATCTGGCATTGGACTGAGGAACAGTTTTGGACCAAGACGGACGTAACATCTCCCAAGGACCTACATGGAGCATAGTAGAACTCCGAAAGGATCGACCTCCAATCACCATAACCCTTGTCCAGTATGGAGAACTGGACATATCCTCATACTCCCATACATTTTACATCTGAAAAATCTGGACAGCGGAAAAGTTGAACCTTTTGCTCACTTGGACATACAACAAGAAGAAAAATCGCGATGACCCTCTTCTCCACCGACCTCAATAATCATGGCGACCCAGATCAAAATACCCGTCCAACTAACAGAGGAAATTAGAAGCTATTACTCCGCGAAAAACCGAAGGTGAAACCAGTCGTCAAGCGGCTTTGCTAGTTCGACATTAATGTTCAAAATGCTTTACGGCCTGAAGCATGCTCTATGCATGATACCTGTGACGTAGTAGATGGGAAATATATCCCGATTGGTATTTTGCATGGTAAGCAAGTGATCCCATATCGCAATTGGTTATGCGATATATATTTGCGGTTTAAGATTATGTGTATGTGTATATGCATATATATACATGTGAGTTTGGAGTGCTTACGATTGTGGTAAGGATGATCTATTGGTTCGCATTTACCTTTGGTAAATGCTATGGGCTTTAATCACGCAAGCGAAAAGGAGTTTGCGTGAATTGATGGTATGTAAGGATGTACTTGCTTAATCCGGTGATTTCTGAGCGGAAGAGGTGCTATGCGGGAAAGTGGTTTCAGGAGGCAGTGTGTATGGAGCAAAGAACATGGCGTCCTTAAGGGTGACTGACTTAATCGATTGTGTTATGTGAAGCAGGGAAAATGTACATCTGAAAACCATCCAGCAAAAGCTACGTAATTTCTACGTCACTGGGTGTATTAACTTGAACAGAATAGTCGGTATAATAAACGGTAATGATATATACGCCTATACTTCAGTGTCTTGAATAGAGAGGTAACACAACGTCATACGTGGGATGTAAATGTTTGGCGCAAGATGTGATCCACATAATGCTGACGTATGTGCATGGCCACATCAATAAATAAATAAATAAATGGTTTATTCTGGAAGTGGTCGTGACATAGTACTTAAGTAGGCAATCCCTTGTTAAGGCGCTGTTTGATTATATGACAAGTGTGCAGACGGGACGCTCAAACCATATGCAAATATTCTCGTGTAAGTGGGGAGCGTTCGGAACGCTCATCACCCACCAAGCGAGAATACTGAAAAATGGTTCATAAAATATCGTTACAGTAGGAGGGGATGGCTCATGAAGGTGAGCATTGCTAAGTGTCAGAGCACTAAAGAAACGGTGTTTAGCAATAATGGACGGATGCAACGACATGTTACAGGTTGAAAATGGCTGCGAAAGGTTAACTTACCGCTTTGTTTATGGAGGACGATGTTGTTCGCATACGTCGCAGGGTTGCGAACACGTGTTGATGTATGAATGTCCCCATACGTTATCTGAAGATTACGGAGCCACCCACGGAACCTGTGAGCTTGTAGTCCGCCGCAAGGAGATAGCGGTAGTTCGCATACTTCCTATGGGCTGTGGGACGACAAGACACGGATTCAGGGGGTGGCCCTGAAAAGCGCCGTTGCTCTGTTCTCCAAGGAATGGTAATTGTGTGGTAACTGGAAGGCAAAGGAGGACCGGACAAGGTGCTATGATAGGATACGTCTAATGCACGTACGTAACATGAAATCTAAAAGATAAATGAGGGTAGACAAGGAATGTAACCTGCGGCGGCGATTTATGGTGTTGTCACACCGCGCCAGCGGTACTTGGGAGGAGGCCCTGTGGCAGCGTGAGGTTGGAGGTCAATGGTCGGCACAAAGCAGGCGCTCTGAAGACAAGGTGATGATGGAAAATTAATGTTACCTAAAGCTACGTATCAATGCAACACCGCATGGCGGCTGCACGACTGTGAAGCAGGCTGTGTGGCAGCGCTAGGTGAGAACGCAGTGGGCGGTGCATATCAATGGCTCTGAAACGGAGGTCAGTATATAAAATCGATGTTATCTGTAACTGCGTGTCAATGCAACATCACATGGCGGCGGCATGTCTTGGGGGGAGGCTCTGTGGCAGCGCGAGGGAGCAACGCAGAGGGTGACGCATATCAGTGGCTGTGCAAGAGCGATGAGCATGGAATTCTATGTTACCTGTAACTACGTATGAATACAAGATCACATGGCGGCGGCAGGTATTTGGAGGAGGCTCTGTGGCAGTGAGAGGATACAAGGCGGTCGGCGGCAGATATCATTGGCTCTGAAGTAGAGGTGAGCATACAAAATGTATGTTACCTGTAACTACGTATCAATGCAACATCACATGGCGGCGGCAGTACGTGACAGGAGGCTCCGTGGTAGTGAGAGAAAACAAGGCGTTGGGCGGCAGATGTCAGCGGCTCTGAAATAGAGGTGAGCCTTGAAAACCTGTGTTACCTGCAACTACGTATCAATGCAACATCACATGGCGGCAGCAGGACTTGGGAGGTGGCTCTTTGGCAGTGACAGGAAACAAGGAGTTGGGCTGCAGGTGTCAATGGCTCTGAAATAGAGCTGAGCCTTGAAAATCTATGTTACCTGTATCTACGTATCAATGCAACCTCACCATCGGCAGCGGTCCAGTCAGTTACATCGTCAGCTCATGCAGAAGCTCGGGTGAATGGAATCAGGCCCAGCTGCTTTTGAACGGTTCAGTTCTTGCAGCAGTTTAAGGACTTGCGTTTACACCGCAGTAAACTCAGCTAAATAAAAACCCATCCGTGTCTTACAATCACAGCGCGCAGCGTTGTAATTGGAAGACACAAGCTACCATGACTAACACCATGTCCCCCGTTGCATTGGTCACAAAATAGTCAGGGACATATGCAGTTGGGGAAGAAAGGCAGTGCCGTGGAAAGTTACCGATTGGAAGAGTTCTCCATTTCCAGAGATTCTTTATGCAGTATTCTCATACTGTTTCTGTGTATCCCTAAAGAAAAGCAAGCTTAAAAGCGTGAAACGGAACTTACACACAACCACGCGCACATGTGTATGCCGCCTCCCCATGGTATGCAGCGCAGGTTTGATGAAACCACCTGAAGCAAACATCACAACTTATCCAATTGACAATTTCCGAGCTCCCGCACGCGTCCTCTTCCTCCTCACACAAAGCGCAAACCACGCTGTCCGCTTCTTTGGCAACAGTGCCTCTCTTTGTACGCCATGTGTATGTGCGGTGGCGCGCTGACGTCCTTCTTTTAAGGGTCAGAAATGTTAACTCCCGTGATGTCACGCTGCCTTCCACCACCTCAACCGCACGCGTTAAAAAAGGCGACTTCCGTCTGCGACGCTTGCGATCGTTGCAAGGAGACTGGGAAACACCAGCCACCGGAGACACCAATGTGATCCCTTCGCTGAAGTCCCTCTACGGTGAATTCCTGCTGTTACGCGTACCATTGCCTGCCGTCACGTGGGTAGCTGCAGCGGATGATGACTGCTGCATTCCTTGGAAGATAGGCAGGTTTTCCGAGGATGACCGATGCAGTTGTTCCAACTGCGATGATCGCGCGTAAAGCTGCACATCACTGTGACTTCTGAGCAGCTCCCGAACGCATGCAAACACGCCCATGTTGCGCTGGAACTCCTCGGTGCCCATGTTCAGCATCTGCGTTTCCAGAGAGGCAAACATATCCCAAGTGATGCGAATTTTCGCCGCCCGGTAAAGAACTACATCACTCTGGCATCTCACCGGCGCCACCGTCAAAGTCCCTTCCCTATCCTCCGAAAGCACCGGCGCAGATGTACTTATCGCTGGCAATACCCGACGGCAACCATCAAGCACATCCTTCTCCTGGTACGCGTGCAGGCTTTCCAAGTGAATAATGTGCGCACATGAAATGCGCTACTGCCGATTAAATCTGCATCCGCAAGCGCTGCCATTTCCGATAACGACACGTTGCATACCAACGTGCTCGTCGTCCACCAGCCAAGAACCACCGCCTTGATTTACGCTGCGAATACGAACCCGAACACTGTGCCGCGCGTCCTGCCGCCGGGCGTAGGACGAGAGCCTGCGCAAACTCACGTCCCCAATGCTGACACCGTACTAAACCTCACATACGCCAAGTTGATCTCTGGCAAGAAGTGTTTCCCTCTCCTCAATCATGCTACTGGCACGCTGCACTATTACCTGAAACAGGTGCAGTAGCGTTGACCGCTCACTCAAAGTTTGTTTTAGGTGCTTATTCTCATTTTCAATGCGATTGGTGCTGTCGCATCCAAATAAAACAACATGGCCCATCAAATGCGCCGCCCAGCTAAGAAGCCATGGGATCCATGTACGACGGAGGTATTGGAAGCATTCTGCGCTCCGCAGGGATATCGCTTCCATAATCCGATGGCAATGCGCGCAGTGGTACATGTACAACAACGACCGCAGCGTGTTGAATAGTGCTCTCTTATCTCCCGCGTTACACAACGGAAGGTGTGAGCAACGCCGCCTCATGTCACGCATAATGTGTACCCGGCAGAAAACCATGTTCGCATTGGGGTACGCATTACAAAACGCACTCACTTGCGCGGTGCACTTGTCCATCACCAAAGTCCGAGCACCGGCAACCGCGGGGGCCAAATCCAACATACCTCTCACTGCCTCCTCGTAAGCAACCTCCGTCTCCTTAGGCAACAGGGCATAAAAGAAACTCATACCGAGGCCGCTAATGTCCACAAACATGCAATGCCACAGGACGTAGCCTCTGTAATTGATCTGATACGTGGCGTCCGCCAAAAGTACCTCGCCGTATTGGCCCACCAATTCAAGCATGCGCGAAGGTACGAAAAACAGGTAACGAATCTGATTCCCCTCGTGCATAATTTTCACCTCACGATTTCTTTGCAACAGCGGAGTCACCTCCTCCACCTCAGTGACACAGGCATTACGATGACTCCGCCGCATGACATACAAATCCCTCCTTGTTAAACGAATGTCATATTGCTGCCGCACAAAGGCACGCATCTCCTGGGTCCGACGAAACGTTCTCATTAACTTAAGCATCAGCCTCTCCTGATCTTCTGTTAGCCTCGGATTTCTCACATACAGCCAAGGCTTCGCAACGTAAAAGCTGTGCGAATGCCACAGATAAGCATTCCGAATTTCGTAACATTCGCCCTTATCCGTCACAAAAAACGCGCAGGGCAATTGTAACATCGGTACCTATAGAAATCTTATCAGGAGGCAATTGCAATTCACTTACTGCTTTCCAGTAACATTGATACGCCTCGCATGTACACATACAAACAAAATATACCGGTATGGGCATCCTTCCGGTAGCACCTGTCCAGTCTCCCTTTCGTACGCCTTCGTAGTTTGCACGTTCCGACGAACAAACGATGTCGCCGTTTCAATCTGAAACACTTTCAGATCCTTCTTCACCGATGCGAAGTCCAGATAAGGACCCTTAAGCATATGTCGGAATGCAGCGAGTCATCCACTATGGCTTCTACGCGTGAGGCGGGAAAATGATTAACCATCGTAACGCATTTAAACCCCTTAGTAAATTGATTACCAATTGAGGTCGTAGGATTTCTGCAAGCATACTCAATCATTAATAAACAACACTATGGGTTCAATGTCCCCGAATCTACCTCACAGCACCTGCAACCCTGTGTACCGGAATAACACTGCCGAAGGAGCGTTATTTCCAAGTGGCGGATGGGACGCTCTCACATGGTACGGAACTGCTTGTTGTTCTTTTGCAATATTCCATAGTGCTAACTAGCCCAGTCAAAGTGATCCTTGGTGATTTTAGTTGTTTTGCATTTATAGCACGATTTTTGCCGCAGTAGTCTAAAGTTGCCGTAGTCCAATTATGTGACCTTGCGGATTCGTTGTAAAAAGGCTATAACCGTCGCGTGTAGCCGTGCACTGTGTCTGAATTTTATGCTGCGTCTTGTATACCGCGCTGCAACGGGCAGGCGTTATTTTATGATTTTTGTAAGTAATCATACGTTGCCCCCGTTTTTACATATTAACCAATTTGACCCTGACCTACCTGCGACCGTGTATACTGGTACAAGGTAAACTCCAGTGCTACCATAAGCGACATAATAGCTGCTCAATGTTTTTACCTATTACAGGTTATCTATATGCATTTTTGCCTACTAGATTAAGACATAGCGATTGTGGGATTTTAGGTATATTTGAGCTGTCACCCTATGGCACGTGTTCCTGGTTGCTGCCTGATGCATCTAGCAAACGGGAAAGACGTCAGAGGATGGAAACGAAACGACGATTGCAAGATGCACAAAAGCCTGTCCTTAAGGTATTTACCAACAGGAGGCCCTGGAATGCGGGCACCGGAATTGTGATAACCTATATGACGTGGTTTAATAGATAAGTGTAGTGTTTGTTCCCGTTGTGTGTCTGCCATCAGGTTTTTCTTAGCGTGACAGAATGTGTTACTGTAACTAAATTGTGTGTAGAACCGGTACTTACTCTGACTTCCGTCGTGGATAACGTACCTGAGATTGCTGACGAGAAGGATTCCATTTACACTTCAGTGTAAGTAAACTCGCCACATGACTGATCTTCGCTGTGTTTTCAGCCGTTCTGATGGCTCCTCTCTTGCATTCAGGCACATATAATAACGAAAAGCCAAGAGCTAAACACAGTTGGTTACAAAGCGTGCGCTATTATTCTAGGCGTTCATTGTCATGCATTGAACTTTTAACGACCCAACAGGTACCTTGCATACGATACAATGCACAGGAAATTTTGCATCACAGCTGACAGCGCACCCGTAGTTGGCGTGACGCTTTGCTGGTAGTTAAAGATGAATTCTTTGATAGCGTACACGCGTTCCCCTTAAACATTTTGCGCTGCGGGCAACCGATGCGCAATACGCATGCTGGCTGGCCGAACAACCTCCTCGTGGTGCCAGCTGGGTGGTTCGGGTTTACCCCCTTCCAGCAAATAGTTCGGCGGCAGTGTTCCAGGACGTGGTGGGTTTTCGCCTGGCAAGCGTTCTCCCTATAAAAAGCCACAAAAGTCCGTTTAACAACACTGTGACGTGGCGGTTGTGACTCGCCACTAACTAAAGTCACCCATTGCTTATCCGGACAATCGCTTCAAGTCCACAGATATCAAGCATCCATTTAGCACTGGCGACACCTTCAAACACATTCAAGCAAAAGGACAGGAAACATTTACCAATCTCATAAACAAATCTAAACACGCCTACATGCAAACTTACGTTCATACATAAACATGTGCAACAATCCCATTGTTCCATTGTACATTAACTGATCACATTTTGTACTCTTAACATGATCATGCCTGCGCAGGCGTGCCTCGCTTAGTCGAGAATACACAATTACGTTCCTCACTTACGTTCCTCACAAACACCCTTCAAATACACAATTTATTTATTTATTTATTTAAAA
>CALYDF020009660.1:0-10858 GCA_944474145.2 Dicrocoelium dendriticum
CATGCTGCATCACCGCAGCTGCGTTACACCGACTTAGACTTAAACCAGACCCTTTTAATCTAAATAAAATGTATCCCACTTTATTTGATTTCCACAGTTCTCTGATAGTCTGCTGCATATTCCGCGTCAATTTTTGCGTCTGCTTTCCTTCAAATGCTATGCTTGCTGTTCAATATCCGCTGTGTGGCTGCGCATGATGCGGTGCTTACCTGTCTAACAGCCTCAATCGCGAGTACTGGTTTCAGGAAACTGATAATCTTTGCTAGGGGTTACGGGGTGCACGGTCATCGTGGTCGCGCAAGGCTCAAATAGAGATTCCATCCAGTAGGGAGTGAGCTACGACCCAGCCACCGCGTTATATACGTCTGGCACGCGTGATTTTCAAATCAGACAGATAGGAATGCTGCTCCGGTGAAGAAACGTGGCTCCCATCCACATGCCTTCCGGTCTTATTCCTTCGGGTTTACAATGGATATGGAGTGTGTGGTTTGAGCTGTGGGTAGTACAGCGCAAACCACCCATGGTCCCTCTGTAGGCGCATGCGCCTTGTGACTTTATTATGGAAGCCACAATGACAGGCAACTCCGGAACTGGATGCAGCCAAGTATGTGAATTTCGGCCAGGATTTTGTGAAAATTCGTTTAAATGAACAGGCTGCGTGCTGGTTCGAACCCATATTCGCTGTGCACGCATGCTGCATACCATTTAGTTGAGCATTGTTTTGCTCAACAGATGTAGGCAATGGGGACTGAAATTGGTTGCCACTAAGTTGAACGCCGGTAGTAAACCATTGCTTCAGGATTTGATCCTATATTTGCTTATACAACTTTAAGGACATGGGTCGTATCCCTCACCCGATAGTGTGAGTTCTCAGCAGTGATGAGGCAATGCTGATTAAGCCCCGAGGAAGTCGTCAGGAAGTTATCCGGTGGCCACAATACCGTCTTACATTGATAGTCGGCAAGTCCAGATTGTATTGCGTTGTGAATGCTTTCTTACGGGGTGTGTGTGTGCTTCATGTTAGGTCCCTTCCATCGACTCCTTTTACTCCTCGCTAGGGAAGATATCCCTCAATTGATAGTTGAATGGTAATGAAGCGCCAAGACAAACTATCGATGTCATTCGGCACTGTTTGCGTTGTCATGACGACGATGATGACAGTGATCGGTAGTAAGTTAACAGATCAGAAGGTCGTGGGTAAAATAACAGGAAAAACTCATAAAGTAGCACCGAGAATTGCGAGTCTGAGAACAATTGAGTCGATGTACAATCGCAAAACGTGCGAGGAACAATT
The DNA here is from genome assembly GCA_944474145.2 of Dicrocoelium dendriticum. Classification (NCBI taxonomy): domain Eukaryota; kingdom Metazoa; phylum Platyhelminthes; class Trematoda; order Plagiorchiida; family Dicrocoeliidae; genus Dicrocoelium; species Dicrocoelium dendriticum. Next base: position 1,295 of record CALYDF020009660.1, read on the forward strand.
GCAGCTTGGCGAGTCGGTGGTCAGGTTAGTCGCACACGCTCTTGACCACCGTGACACAAAGGTTAATAGTTATGCAAACTAAGTTAAGACATCTAGCCCAAGGATCCAGTAGGTAAAAAGATTCGCTGAAGTGGAAGTGGCATCATGCAAATTGAGCATCTGAGAAGGTGGACAAAGTCCGATTCTTTAGTTCTTTAATTATGCCCATTCAGATATTAGAAGCATAACACGTGCGAAGAGAACCCTTTTCGGTAATTCACTTTAGGCAAATACAATCACAAGACTAAGATAAAGGTGACAAGTAAGCGAACGCTGAGGATGCCATTGATTGACTCAATCGATCAATAATTCGCTCAATACATGTCATGAGGTGCGCGAAGACGCACTCACACACAAAGCACAAGCGCGTTGGCCGGTAGACCTACGCATCACTCTCAACCGTAATCACGGTCCGATAGTACGGCCACGGTAGCAAGATAGATTGTATCAGTGTTTTCTGCTTGCACAAATCCGGCTGAAGCATTCTGATTGAAATGGCTTCAATGGTGGCCGACAAGCGCTTTCTGATACCCATGGGGTTGCGCATTGATGCCGTATAGACTACTTTGAAGGCGTCATCCGTCCAAATCTGATGGTCAGTACTAAGCAGATGTTCGAGATGCGGACATTCTTAACCGTACTATGTCTGATTTGTCCATCATGCGTCCGTTTAGACCAGGGGTCACCAAACTACGGCCCGTGGACCGAATCCAGCCCGCCGGTTGTACGTGAATTTGTTTAATAAAGCGTATGGGACACAAGACGTTGAGACACAACTCAGATTTGACACTGTGTGTCGTGTTGACCGAGATTTTATACAGTTTGAACACCAGGATGGGTCAGGCAATGGCTTTTACGTATGACACCGTACTACCGTACTATTAGTGGTGACCCTACATCGCTGGAACATGGATGTGAGTGATTGCGCATGAAATCCCTTCATGCTCTGGCCGTCGCAGAGGATAATCAACGGCGCCCTATCTGATGCATCGAGCAGGGTGAATAGGGATTTGGATGCTACTGCTCCAGCCTACTTGTTTTCCTATTCCCCCTCCTGCGCTTTTTCATTCTTAGCGCCTCGCTCCAAGTTCACCGATATCCTCCTGTCTACAAGCCCACAACTCTTGGCCCTACCCAACCTTGCTTCAATAGTAGCTTGTCTTCTACCTGATGAGTCCAAACCAGGACGAATCGGCGGTCACGGTGTGCCATTGTCGACAGCAGCGACACTGAAATATTTTCATTTCGGATCCGGTCCTTGCGATCGAAATCACCGAGGTGTACCTCAAGTGAACCGGTCTCAAGAGGTTGCGCGTAACAACCCAACCACACGGCGGGTTCTCCAAATCCAACTTTGAATTCCTTTCCGCTGTACCAAGCGTGCTTGCGGTTCTCAGTTGCACAGTGCTTATGGCCTCATCCGCGAATCATTAGGCGCTGAGTTCCATCCCAACTCAGGCTATCTCCACTTGATGAGTAAAGGCTAGGAGGAAACCCATGTCGTGGTGTGCCAGTGTTAATAGGAGCAACATCGAGATATTTCCATTCCGCTTGTCTTCTTGTTTCAGCTCACGCCCTATCGCAGGGCGTCGCTCCAGTCCAGTCGAAAAGCCCATGTTCAATCAAGCGGACAACGTCAGTACATCCGTTTCCATTTGAAGTCCTCGATCCTCGCTAAGACTGGCATGCCTCAACGTGCGAAATTTGCTACAGTTTAGCCAAAAAGCAGCAATTGCCCTAACACTAGAGACCCTAACGATCGATATTTAACGTTGATCAGAAACCCGCCTGTAAGATTCGCGCTCCGTCCTTACCCTGCAATCCGCCACATGAGACATTGGCGGCACATTCTCACTGCGCGTGCCTGACGATGACGCAGCTTCAAATGCAGGTCAAGCTGGCGTCAGCATTGTTTTGAGTCCCCTGGCTAAAGCTGCTCTGATCGATTGGATCGCTGTCAACAGCCGGATGTGCGCCGTTAGATTAACTGGCTCGTTCAAGGCCTCGAAGTCACGCGGGGACAAACGGTGCCTGTTTGTCATTGCGACCAACGCCCACACAAATTGCAGCGCTGATCCGGTGAAAGATGAATTCCATCACCAACTCAATGACCTCCTTTGTTACAGAAGAAGCACGGATACTGCAGTGCTTGCTGGTGATCTAAAAGCCCAAGTCAGAACACTGTCCTCTGATGAGCTTCATCTGGGCAGATAACATGGTGCAGGCTCCCATAATGATAACGGTGAGAGTTTGTTACACCTGTGGGAAGGTGCTCGTCCTTTTCTCGCGAGCACTAACTTTGACACGGCACCCGCAAATGTGTGACTTGGCGCCCACCAGTCTCGGGTCAGCCATGGAGGCAACTCGATCACATTGCGATCAGTTATCGATGGAGAGCCTGTGTCCAAAACTGGCACTCGATTTGGAGCACAAGCGTGGACTTCGAGCACGCTCTTGAGTGTACCGACCTTCAGCCGCGTTTCGGCGGACATCCGCAACATCGCTCTGAGCGCATTGATACCAGCCAGCTGGCGAAGCCAGGTGTTCTGAATGCGTATCAAACTACGCTGGCATCTGGGCTGAATAAGCGTCCACTGAACACCGTCGAAGACGATTGGTCGAATATTCGTCAAGCGTTACTATCAGCAGGCATGTCTTCATGTGGTAAATGAAAATACCAACCTAGACATTGAGTGTCTACAAAGTCTCTAGAACCCATGGATGCTCGACGACGTATTCCGGTTGGAAGCGAATATAATAAGACACAAAAATCTCAGGGAAAAACCCTGTGCTAACCTGAAGAAAGACTGCGTAGTCTGGTGGTTACATCGTGTATCGGAAATGGAAACAGCGGCTGCCGTTAATAATCATCGTACATTATTCTGTCTGATACGGGAAATAGGCAGCAGGAGACCTGGTGTTAGAGAGACTATACGCGACGAGAGTGGGCAGCTGATCCACAGCGTTGGGCCAAACACTGAAACGCAATTTAAGCAACCTGAGTAATCGCATTCATTTTGGGGCATTGAGTGCCCCTCTTCCTGAGCCGTCTCCTTGGATTTGCCCTCACGCGCAGAAGTTGGACGTGAGATCAGACTGTTGAGATTGCATAAGGCCGTTGGGGCAGATAGAATCCCCTTACCCTTCTTCATATTAGGAGCACCTGCTCTTGAAGATGATTTACATGAGTTGCTAGTGGAACTTTGGAAGCAGAAAACTGTCGCGACAGACTGGTGACGCTATATCATAGTCCCAATTTTCAAGGAAGGCTGTACTTCGGAATGCGGCAATCATAAAGGATTCAATCTGATCTCAAATGAGTCTAAATTGATTACGTCTATCGTTCTCCACAGATTGACTGGCACTCGTGAAAACCAGATCCGCGAAGAGCAAAATGGGTTTCCTAGAGGTCGGGGCTACGTCAACCGTTGGAGGACCGCCATGTGTACTGGCTAACCACCGTAGCCGTGTTTCTCGACATCAAAGATGTCTTCGATCCAGTTGATCGATGTGCCCTTTGGGATTGAATGCTCAGGAAAGGTGTGCCCGATAAATAGGTGAACATTACCGAAGCGATGTACACACATAGTTGGGGCAGAGAGAGCATTTATGGAAAACTATCGCTACCTTTCAGTATCACCAGCGGTGTGAGACAAGGTTGCCCACTGTCACTTTTCCTCATTAAATTCGGTATTGAAGAAGCCACGGAAACAACATTTGCTGGACACGATCTAGAAGGTGTGGAGCTACCTGAGACATTGTCTTAATCTGTGACAGCTCCCAAACGAGCCAAGCGGCATTGGACCGTTTAGCAATGACTGTCAATCGTTTTGGGCTATGATAAGTTCCAATGAAATGCAAAGTTCTTCTCCAATATTGGTAGCGACCCACACCTTCGCCGACCCTTGTTGGTGATCAGCTAGAAATTGTTCAGGAATTAAAGTACCTGGACAGCTCTATATTAGCGCCCGTGGGATCGAAGATGCGATTACAAACCGTGTAACAAAAGCTCGATGTGCTTTTGCCAAGCGTCGAAACCTGTGGCGCAGACGCGACATCACTCTCACCCTGAAGCGCAGAGTAGAGAATGCAGCCGCCTGTTCAACTATCCTCTACGGCTGTGAAACCTGGCCCATCAGGTCGACAGACATAAAGGGGCCAGGTACGTTCGACCATCGGTGCCTTAGCAGTATAGCTCATGTCTGATGGAAACACCGCGTGAGCAACGTGTATGTTCCGCGCCAAGCATTTTCTGCAGAAAGAGTGAGTGAACCGCTCAGAACCATAAGATCACGTGTCAGACTCCGATCGGTGGGCCACGTGTTGCGCATTCCAGCACGCCGGCTCCCGCGAAGTGCATTATTTGCGCGCCGGGGGCGCGGTTGGAAGAGGACGTGGGAAGGCCAAGCGGTGAGTTGGTGGTAATAAACGAAAACCATCACCTTGAAGTTGGTGTCGGTTGGTGTTTGCCGACTGCCGTGGTGGGGTCCGAAGGACGATGAACATGTTCGGTTGGACATCCTTGCTGATATGGCGAAGAGACGGTCCCAGTGGCGTTTGTGTTGTGAGTTTGTCCATGCCCTCCCCATTAGATCCCCCTCCAATTCCGATCCCATACGAATTACATAATATTAGATGCAACATTAGATTAGATGCGTTTTGATTATTTTTAGTGTAATTTTCCGTATCGTAGCTGTCACGTACGCGAATGACGTCGATCCGTTTACTTCAGCCGTGCGCGGATTGGTTACCACTCAAACCAGCTAGCCAATCATCCGACACACACACACACACACCCGTTCTTGCTGCGCGTTTCCGTGACCCTTGTACTTTCTCAATTAATTGATAAACCTCCTGCTGTTTAGACGTCTTCCGCTTCCTGGGATTACGTGTCTAGGAAGCGCGCGTTACATGTTTAGTGGTACTACGTTTTAGCAGCTTTTTTATTAAGGCACATTAGTTGATGTGTGTTTCTCACCCACAGCTAACGTGTATTGATGATGCGCATGAAAACCATTCATCCGGGAACCTCGTGTGTGTCTAGCCACCTTAAACCTCTAAATATGAACATTCCGTTGGATGCTCCCTTGAAATCGGTGTTGTATAAAACACCGTTTAGTAAGACATCATCGGTTTTGATTTGAGATGAGCTGCAAGTTGTTGGTATGGAATTGTAAACCGTTGAAGCTCGTACATATTAGTATTGCTAATTTCGCGTAAGCAGCACCGATATCCAATCCCAACTCTCCTTGTTGAGTTCGCCCCGGTGGATTGCTTTTCTCTAACCTAAACGCGCTGCCGCTTGCATATATATATATATATATATATATATATATATATGTCAATTGCAAACATTTTTATGAAATATATTCCGTAACCGAAAATACCAATGAACCTTATGCATACGTCTGGTGAATCATAGTACCACCAATGATCAATGGTCCCTTTAGTTCCGGTGGTTCAAGAGTATTTTTATCATCTTTGTACTTAAACCTCTTTTGCTTGTTTAGAACTGCTTTATTTCAACTCCAAGTAAGGCAACTAAGTAAAAAGAGGAGTGGTAGGGGAGTTTTATGGTATAGATAGAAATTTGCCACATCTAGTCTCACTAAGACAACCGTCACACAACCGGTAATGCACTGTACGCGCGTTTCATCCTTGCGAGAATCGTCAGCAGTGCGAATGACATCTGACCCTGGTAGGGCTCGAACCCGCAACTCGACTGTTGCCAGTCCGGGGTTGAGACCACTGAGCTACGGGGCACGGTAACGACCATCGTGAATTTGTTACCAGATAGGATATAGCGCCGCTCACTATCCAGTGACTTACACGTTACTGCCATGTAGAGGAGAGGGTAGCCCCCTCATCAAGCGACGAGCTTACCAAACTTAAACCACCAATTAACTTATGGCATTAGAAGCAGTTTGGTCTGCGTACTGATTACAGAGGAGTAGTAGGGGGAGTTGAATGGTATAGGTAGTGAGGGGGACTGGCAAAGTCGAGTCGCGGGTTCGAGCCTTACCAGGGTCCGATGGAATGCGCACTGCTGACGATTCCCGAAAGGATGGAACGAGCGTACGGTGAATTTCCGGGCGTGTGAAGGCTGCCTGAGTGAGTCTAGATGTGATGAATTTCTACCTAATACCACTGAAATCCCCATAGTACTCTTCTATAATCAGTATGCAGACCAAACTGCTTATAATCCCATAAGTTAATTGGAGGCATAAGTTTGGTAGGCTCGTCGCTTGGTGAGGGGGCTACCCTCTCCTCTACATGTCAGTAACGTGTAAGTCACTGGATAGTGAGCGGGCGCTATATCACAGTTAGTAAACAAATTCACGATGGTCGTTACCAAATGCGCATTGCTGACGATTCCCGAAAGGATGAAACGCGCGCGCAGTGCTTTTCCGGTTGTGTGACGGCTGTCTGGGTGAGTCTAGATGTGACGAATTTCTAAGCTATAAATAAAAGAGGAAATCAAACACCGAGCGTCGCGTTTTCTTTGTTCCTTTTCACAGAGCTTTCGTACAGGCTTGTAAGTACTGTGTATCATTATCATGCGGCCCACGCTAATCATTTTGTCAGTTATCCGGCCAGCGTTATTCACTTTTCTAGTTATTCGGCCCGCTGTGGAAAACATTTGGTGACCCCGAGCTACAGACTGTAACGGAAAACTGCAGCAACTGGCTACTAAAATAGCATCAAATGGCGACACGCTTCTGCGGCCGCATGTTTACAAGTACCCAACCCGATAAAATAGATAGATAGATGGGATGGGATGAGCTCAGTTTGGTTTAATTCAGTTAATTAACTGTGATCTGTTCACCGAGTGCGGTGGACCAAATTGTCCTGACACAGCAAAAAGAATGATGATAAGAATGTCAATAATAATGGTGATAATGGTAGTAAAAAGACCGGGTGACAGCTAATATCGCCAGACGGAGGAGTCAAAAATCATGGAACAAATGAAAAAGTGACGCTGACTTCATGATCGTATCATATTGCGCATGGGGTAGCCAAGCGATCCCAAGGCCATCATTGAGAAAGACAGATGCCAATCCGGCCCAACCTTCTAATGAGCAGGGAATGGTGCGTTAGAGCTGAAAGGTGTGATAATAGTCGAACAAGAAGACGCTCAAGTGGAAAGCTTGGAGCACAGTCGTGGAATACATATCCTCAGGTCAAGCAAGGAATGCAATAAACTACAGTGGACAGTGTCGAGAGTCATCGATAGTGGGAGCAGCATGACGACCAAAATTGAAAAACTGATGCATTGATTGTTGAAAACAATGCGGAAGCAGCTGATACAACACAGGCACACAAAGATCCAACTGTTTCGTCAAATTAGGAAAAGTGCCCGTCACAGGAGCGTGGAGAATAGCTTGCAGATTTTTCCTACAAATAAGCAGGCCTTTAGACTTACTGAGATGGGTACATTGCGGGGTCTCAAGAATAAGGGTATTACTCTGAGAATTGTCTAAAAAGCAAGCACTATATGTCAACAAAACCTTGCATTCGGCAGAGAAACATTGTGGCGGATGGTTCGCGGAAAACATGAGATGAAGGTGAACGCACAAGGATGACCAACCTGAGCAAGAGACTGGCAAGACAAGCGTACAAAGAGGCCGTGTACATGTTTCCCACCTGTCTGGCAAACATCAGGCCGGGGGCGACTTTTTCCTCGAAAAGCTGTTTTGTGGCATCCATGCAAGCTCCATCCAGATCTCGAGTGTCCTCGTGTAAGCTGCAGTGATGGAGGTATGGAAGACGCAAATAAGATGCACTAGCGGAACGTAGATGTGTCATCGAACTCCGAGGAACATGAGACGTGAACACATGAGCTTCGTAAATCCGGCTAATATGGAGCTAAACAGACGCTGCAATGGCTACCTCACAGAACGACCCAAACAAGTAACGGACAACAAACAAGTCGCCTTGGAAAGTCAATTTGAATAAATGGTTTTGTAAATAGATTGCGACGCGCAATCTGAATGTGGACTGCGATTCACACTGAAGTGAATCTTGGTCAAGGCAGTCAGTGGGACAGTAATTGCTGAAGCTGATGGAAATTGGGTGCTGACCAGATGCAACATGCGCCGGTTCAAATCCGGTTCAGTTCAGAGTACGAAGATGAGTGTGAGAGACAAAGTATAGAATGCACATCTGGACATCAAAGAACTAAATGACATCAGCTAACCTTCACTATCCAGGCGCATTTGAGAGACCTATACACGCGCCAGTTACACGATGTACTTAACAGAACGCCCGCCACAATCCAGAGACCCGCAAACCCCCGACAAAACAATCAAAGTGGTTGGTAAAGACCGATTGCTAACAACGAGTTCTCTGAATAACGTCTGATTGGTTGTTGCATAGGTACCATTTACTGAACAGATTGATTGCCCTAAATTGGAGACGCTCACGATAGTAATCAGAGTATGAGTCCGAGTATAATCCATATAAAAACAGTCACAGGCTGACACAAAAGAAGACAAATTCAAAGATTGAGGCGGCTAAAGTAATGGAAGATTGTCGGTTTACAACGAAGGACAACAGCCTATTGGTTCTCATAACCACTCTGATTGCTGATGTCACTGGAATATAGCAGGCTTGGATTCAATGCACATGTTTAAAAAGTATCAGAAAAATCGGCTGCATTCTTGCGACGCAGCATTAGGAGGACCACAACAACAGCAGCGGCAACCACAATGAAGATGCATCAGTAGCTTGGTTGATACTTGGCTAGCATATGGACATGATGGCTAGGTTGGCGCGACAACTGCTTTTGTCGCCCGGGTCGGTCGTAAGATTTCGCTCCCCCTGGCAGTTGCAAATCCGTAAAGTCTCACAATTTCAAAAAAGCGCTGCAATATTTCGTTTCATAGAACAACAATCAATGATATATTTTAAGTGTGCTGCTGTAGTTGCAGGTATTCATAGTGTTACAATAACGTTTGACGTCATGATAATTGCCACAGGATAACGATGTATTTCTGAAAGGAAATATGCAGTTGATAAGGCGACATTTGAAACGAAACTCGCAAATGATGGACAAATGAATTGCAATAACAGTTTGATGGAAACCTGTACCAGGACCAGGTTCACTGGATCGAGATATATACTTATTACAGAAGATATTGCATTATACTCGCGTACAAAATGTAGAAACACACTTTTGTTGCTTTATTTCTGACAGAATTATTGATAACGCGAACAATTAAATAACTCATCATTATCATCATCAAGAGCAGTACATCAGCCATGTGAACTGATGCTTCACTGCCATGTTGACCTACGGAACAAAGAATAATAAGTGGGAGAAAAGGAAGACCTAACGTGAAACCTTAATACCATAAGGAAACATTCAGGTTCAAGACGCCTACACTTGGTCAACAACATGCCATCACAAACAGCTTGCTATTGTGCAGAAAGGCCGTAGTGGAGAGACAGCTTCTCTGCGGCTTTCACTCCCCCGCGTCATAATCAGCTATCTCACCGCATATAACTCAGTACCAAACATATTTT
>CALYDF020009661.1:0-10614 GCA_944474145.2 Dicrocoelium dendriticum
TCGCGGCTCTCGCCTTTTTGTGGACCATTCATCACCATTTCACTGCATATCACCTAGAGTGCATTCATTCTACTCGGAATCACCTTCTCTACACGGTGGATCCATTCCACCCGGATTATTCCCATCGCTTCAACCTCTAGCTTGTGTCTGTGTTTTTCGCGGAGTTTGCCAGGGAATTCACACGCAAAACCTCTCCAGTCGCAGCTTTTCGTGGATTTTTTTTTACAACCATTCGGATTTTTACATCATTCGATAGAGAAATCTTTCCGCTTGCTAACAAGCCTTCAGTCGCTTCACAGGACCACTGTGCATAACAGTTACAGAAGAAATTCATTTTTAACTTGCGCACTCAAGCGCCCAGCAAACTTCACGATCGCCATCACATCTCGGCCAGATCAATTCACTCACTCAGACGAACCAAGCACGTCCTACACGGCCTATTCAAACGTGACCGCATGACGCACAGGCCCATCACGTGTAAGTCGATCAACGTGTCCTCCGACCACAAGCGGACAAGACGGCGAAGCACACCTACCACGCACGACACCAAACTAGCCCGTGAACCGGGCCGTGCTATTTCGCTGCAGCCAACCATGACCAATGTAACAAGGAGAGAAGTTACAAGTGGAGCTGAGTCACTTGCCCAGCCAGTGGAATCGGGCCAGCATTGCGCGTTGTGTTCCGTTCATCGTAGTCCGATTACTGAGGCTAACAAGCACAACAACCTGTCTGAGTCTTTTTCGTTCTGTCTTAATTGCACAACGGTTCCCATAGTAAAATGCGTAATTGCTTTGTCGAAAGATTACGACCGTCGGATTGCAGAAGTAGAATTACGTCTAAATGAAAGAATTATTTCCTTAGAGGCTATTATAGCAAGGTTTGTATCTCCACCATCTCCCGTACTCACCGCCACTAAACCGAAGAAAAGAGCCAGACGTTCTCGCGAAATCACAGCGGCGAATATCTTGGGAACCCCGAACCAATCAGGCATCACGTACGAACAAAACATCCTCTGTTCCTCAGCCATTCCGCCCTTATCCAAAGCCTCAGTAAGAACCAGACTTCCGACTGACCAACAAAGTCTGAGTATCTCTAAAGGCCAATCAACTTACGCAGCGACTATTGCTAGAGACACTGTAAACAAGACTTTAAGAACAATATCTGCGACATGTGTAAAAGACCAAGCACGAAATTCAGATACTTGTTTTAGTCCATCCATCACGACGTCTCCCACATTACCGAACACCAGGAGGAACTACGGTGCTCTAAAACTCATATGCACCAACGTTCCTGAATCCAAAGCAAATTCTCTGAGAGGTAAGCAACAGGACGATCTGAACCAGTGGAATCTCATTTGCGATCGCATAGGTGCTAGGGTCAAGCCGACTAACATCACGCGTGTGACGAGACATCCAAACTCCGCTCACTATGGTGAGCCCAGAATTCTGCGGATAACACTGGCATCCACTGACGATGTAGAGGCGGTGCTCTTATCGGCCTATCACCGAGGTGAAGACAGTAAAATCCGCATCTTTCCGGATGTTCCATGGAGTGAACGTCAGCGAGAAAAAAACGATTTAGACGATCGCAACACGGCCAGTTGGCGAAAAACCATTTTAGTTCATGGTGTGCCCGAGCTACCAACAGCTAGGGACGAGGAGGCTCATGCTCACGATCTGGAAGAATGGCGGTACATCCGTGAAACTCTATCTGCAGGCGACGTCATCCTTCAGTCGATTTCTAGACTGCCCGTTTCACCTCATTACAAAGGTAATGGTCCAAGGATACTGAAACTTGTGGTTCAGTCCCAGCAGATGGCGGCGAACTTAATGCGTAACTGGCATAAAATGCACAATGCACTGCCATCAGAACTACGATTTAAGGTACCATTTATTGAATCGAAGCCACCGGAGGATGTGACACCATCTGTGGCTCAATGTGAGAAAATAAACGGAGCCGAAGACACTGCATCAAGATTATCAACCCCTGAATACGACGATATTGAAGAGCGTTCTGCGTGTGCAGGAACGACGTTAGGTGGGCTGCAGGCCCTTGCAAAATGTTCATCGATAAACTGCGCAAAAAACGATCAGGTGCCGGCCTTTCATCGGCCGGCTTAAATCCAACTTCGTGTAATCCTCCACAAGCTCTTTTGGTGCTCAAGCAGCTGTCCCGTATGTACACTAATGCTCAAAGTCTACTTAACAAACTATCCGAACTGCGACTACGTCAAAGGTCCAAATCGTGTGACCTCGTCGCTATAACGGAGACGTGGTTGCGCCCGGATATCACAGACACGGAGGTCGAGCTACCAGGCATGTCCGTCGTTCGGCGCGATCGATCCAGTAAAGGTGGCGGGGTGGCTCTGTACTACTGCAGTGACCTCCAATGTGAGCCCATAGAAGACGTGTACAGTAACGTGCAGGATACTCTTTGGTGTCGGCTGCGTTTAACAGGCAACGACGTCTGCCTGGTGGCAGTCGTTCATCGACCTCCATCCTCTACACCCGAGATGGACTTCAATCTCGCGTCTGCGCTGAGGCTTGTGATCAGCAGGAGATACAGCCATATTCTTATCGCTGGTGACTTCAATATCCACGCTCTGGATGCCCAAGCAACACCTACGGAACAGTTCAAAGCGGATCTACAAGACCTTGTCTCCAGTTTTCCGCTTTATAGCCATATCGACAATCCCACCAGATTCAGAGCAGCAGAAAGGCCGTCCATCCTGGACCGGATATTTACCAACGAAGAACTCATGGTCGAGAAAGTAATCATTGACGCTCCTTTGGGTTGCAGCGATCATGCAGTTTTACTATTCGATTATATATGCTACGCAGAATACCCTGCGGATACTACACGGGAAAGCCGAGTTATCATACGGTACGATGAGCTGGCTCGACTTGCAGAGATAGCCAACTGGAACTTTCTGACAGACGAAGTACCGACAATCGCATGGCCACATTTCGTCAGCCAATTTAGCACTCTCGTCGAAGAGGCATCCGAAACTAAGGTTGTCCACTCGAAGAAGACTGTTTCATTTGTGCGAAGTAGGACACGGAAATGTATGGCAGTGAGGAACTCGGCCTGGCGTATCTATAAGGAACACCCGACCACGGAGAGCTGGACGGCCTATGCAATTCAACGTAATCATTGCACTCAACTCGTTCGTGAGGATAAACTGACATACCAGCAGCACCTGACGGCGTGCATGGTTTCGAATCATAAGTTGCTCTACCAATATGTAAACAACCTGCGCAAGGAGAAACGGGGAATCCCTCCTCTTCAAACGCCAGATGGCATGACGCTGACTACGGAGGATGCGGCGAACGCCTTGCGGCTGCAATATGCTTCGAACTTTCAATGCATTCCTTGGTCATCTGTTCCTTTGTCAGCAACTGTTTTACAACCAAAACTTACGCACATAACTTTCACGGCGGGGATGGTATCAAAGAAGTTGTTGTGTATGCGTAAGCACAGCTCTCCTGGAATCGACAACATTCACCCTAAGCCCCTTGCGGTAATGGGAGCAAGTTTAGCAGAGCCTCTGGCACGATTCTTCCAACGCTGCTTCGATCAGATGTATGTACCCGAGATGTGGAAATGTGGGATCATAACCCCAATTCACAAGGGCGGTAGCCGTTCTGATCCAGCCAACTACCGTCCTGTAACCCTTCTCCCGGTCCTGTCGAAGGTTATGGAAGCTATTGTTGCTGACGTACTAACAGCCTATCTAGAAGAGTCTGCCTTCCTTGCACATGAACAGCATGGTTTTCGACGGAATCGATCGTGCACCACAAATCTGCTGCTAGCAAGATCGAGTTGGACCAAATTAATTGACAGCGGTGCAGGAGTGGACGTGGTCTACCTAGATTTCTCAAAGGCCTTCGATCGACTAGACCACGGAATCCTGATCTGCAAACTTCAGAGCTTCGGCATTGGTGATCCGCTCCTAGGATGGATCACAAGCTTTCTTCTCCACCGCAGCTTAGAGGTAAAAGTGCGTGTGTCCTTGTCCCATCCAATCCAAGTCGAATGTGGTGTACCACAAGGATCAGTACTGGGGCCGCGATTGTTTTTGATGTATATTGACGACATAGCGGCCCTCATTCTTTCCAACTGCCTACTCTATGCCGACGACATCAAGATCTGGAGAGCGATCAATACACCAGACGACTCCGCAATACTTCAAGAGGATCTGGATAAGGTGTATGCGTGGTCAGTTCAGAACCAACTCCCACTCAACACAGAAAAATGCAGAGTATTACACTTACGTCACCAATGAGCATTTTTCTATAAACTGGGTGACCATGTGCTTCACACAGCTGCTGAGGAAAAGGATTTAGGAGTCTTGATTCAGTCCGACCTTGGTTGTTCAGCCCAGGCAAAGAAAGCATCGAATGCGAGCATTCGAAATTTGGGTCTTCTCCGGCGCACATTTGGACGCTTCGATCCATCCGTTTTTCACCAACTTCTAGGTGCATACATACGACCACACGTGGAGTATGCAATACAAGTCTGGCAGCTGTGGCTGAGGAAAGACCTCTCTGATTTAGAGAAATCTCAACGACGCGCAACGAAGAACGTGAAAGGTTTAGGCCAGTTACGCTACGAAGACAGACTGAGATCGCTCGGAATATTTAGTGTTCAATATCGAAGACTACGGGGAGATTTGGTTTTGGCTTATCAGATTCTGACAGACCCCAATCATACCTGCCGCCATCTGCTGGAGCTCAGTAACAACAACAACCTGAGAGACCATCATCTGAAGCTGGCAGTGCAGTACAGCCGTTTGGAATGTCGACGGAATTTCTTTTCCGTGCGTATTTGCCAAGCCTGGAATGCTCTCCCAGCATCTGTAGTCAGTGCACCCAACATGATCGAGTTCAAAAATCGAGTTGATAGTGCACTCACTTCATTGCACTATCTCCCATAGTACAGTCTAATTTTGAGAGATCCAAAATCCATACTTGAAAAATAATTTTCCCCCACGCAAATTTCAACAGTGGATTTTTATTTTGACGCTTCAAACTCAAACACTTTGCCCCATGCGAATTTCAAGGGCAGTGACTCTTTTTAACCAAATACTCCATACCTCATGATCCCCTCCGGAGTTATAGTGGATTATTATTTCGACACTTCAAACTCGGTGAGTCCACAAGCTTGTAGTGACTCGTTGTTAAACGATTTTACTGAATTAGTTTCCATTGAATTTTTCACACTTCTATGATTTTCGCACTGATCACCCTACGGGATTTGTCAAGCTTTAGCTTTTATACCCGCATAAATCCATTGTTCCATTGTTCCATTGCCAACTTCGTTCATCATCCCTGCTTAATGTCTTCAGCTACGTTGCGGTTTTGTTTTCCCAACCCGTTAGTTGTGAGCACACCGGACAGAGGCGAGTTAACATCGAAAATGGTCATCATTTCATCCAACTGGACTTTGAAGCTTACCATCTTTCTCGCAAACTAAAGTACTTTGCGAACATACATACTCTCTCTCCCTATCACAGATTGCGACCGGCTTACCAGGTATCTGGCTAGTTCGCTTGTTGGAGAACCACTCCCGTCCACAATAGCTCGTCGAATGGGGTTATGGGATCGCTGTATCTAAGGCACTGATGGCCATTGGATCTGTTGCCACTGAGACAGCACTTTCTCTGCAGCCAAGGTTTCGGCAGAAACACGAACGTTCACACACAGGGCTGATGCGTAATGTGCGTGAGCTGTGAGTAAAGTGGTTATTATCGTAAGAACACGGACACGTAAGAGGACATGAGTATAATCTGTGCACAAGACCCATTCGCTGCTGTTTGTTTACAATCTTATCCACACACGAGTCGTGTGCATCGCCCGACAGTTAGTGATTCGTGATAAACATTCACAAGAGTCCTGCACTGCTATGTTTGCAGTATCCAGTTATATATCCATTTCCGCTCCGCTTCTCATCGACTGACCGCCATGGCTGTGCAGATATCAAGGCGTTGTCTTCTTTTAGTACACTTTTCTGTGCTCTTCCTAGGAGTCTAGTAAAAGGGCGGTTTCCTTGGTTCTCTTCCGAATTCAACTGCTGTCGTCACGCATGGTCCAAACGACGTGAAAATATTCCTCTCTTCTCCAGATCTGCCTATGCCACACTACCACTTTTTCATCCCGCTACTACTCGGATACAAGTTTTGTCTGTTCGCCTCAGTTTAGAAGACATCCTGTCGCCTGACTCAACCAAGCGTTCCTTCGTTCTCATGTCCTAGTTTGAGTCAAAGACCGAACTGTGCATTTCAGGTTTTTTCACATTCAAGCGCTATCGTTTACGTCATCACCTTGCTAGTTCACACGGTGGATGCGTTGTGGTAGTGTGGGAGTTTAATCAGTGTTGTCGCATTGATTTATTTAGGTTAGTTTACAAATATCCAGACTGTTTCTTCGTCACATCCTGTTTGATGGTGGCAATCGCTTTCTCCTCCAAATCATGGGACGAATAGTGGTAAATGCTGAAAGCGCTTTCGATTCTATTTTGACGCAAGAATTGGCCCAATTCGTCACAGGCGGACGCGGATCCATTATCTGAGAAACCCAATACATGAAACAACATACGTAGTGAAGAAATTCCTTGAAATGTGCATTATGGTCGACGGGGTAATGAATTTGGTTACTCTTGCTTCCTTTCATTTTGAAAGTGTGTCCACTTCAAGAACAACGGGAATGATAGCGTGGGAGATCACGGTTTTCCGGAGAGATACGCAACACAGTCCCAATTGAGCAAAGCAAGAGCCTTAAGATGAATTTAGTCATGTAATCGTACAACACGTGCTAGCGAAGATAAGAGGTATATCGGGGATATATGCCAACGAGAGCAAACCGAATCGGTTCGGTAGTTTTGCCGATGAGACGAAGCACATTTTGCGGTGCGTATGTGACACACGAGTGCGGAACCATAAGCTACCGGATACGCAGCACACGTCGTGAACTATAAACAATTCTGCAAATTGTTAAGCGATTTCCACTCACCGAACCATATAACAGTAACGTTTCACAACTCACAAGTCATATGCTTCTCTATAATCTGACCGTAATTATAGAAACCAGTCGATACCACCGGAGGGAGATGATTTTCCATGAATATAAATGTGGATTAAAACAACACCGGAGTATTCAGCGAATGCATGCCGCGCCTTGTACTGAGGCGTCTTCAAGAACCACCGTGCTTGAGTGGTTAGCGGGATCCAAGGGTGCCAGGCGGTAGCTGGATGATGAGCCACGGTGTGGTTGACTTTGGGAGACATCACTGCGGATTTCATTGCTACTGTGGAAAATCTGCTGGAAGAGGACGCGCGAGTGACTGTGTCATGGCAGGGGAAATCCAATGGGATCCCATCGTGACCAATACGCACCATCCTACCTGAGGAACTTGGCCTTAGAAAGGCATGCGCATGCTGGGTACCCCATTTGCTCAGTGACGACGAGCAAAAAGCTCAAGTGAATTGGTGCCGCACCATGCATGCTAGTTTTGTTGGTGGACGTTCCAATGCTGTTTGAGCGATCCACAGTACTGATGAGGCGTGGGTATACAGTTTCGACTCAGAGACCAAGCAACAATAGGTTCAGTAGGCAGCAGTTGGTTGGGCACCAGCTCAGAAATTCCGACGTGAGCACAGTGTGGCCAAAGAGTTAGTGGATGGGTTCGTGGTCAAAACCGGTCATGTGACTACTATACCGCCAGTACGACAGCGCACAATCACGGGAGACTGGTGTTCTACCCACCGTCTGACACAAGTGTTGGAAGCTGTAACCATGCCTTTTAAGGTGAATGGAATACGAGGGACCTTGTTGCACCATGACAACGCGCTGCGCACAATTCTCATATCTTAGTAACCTTTTGGCTATCTGAGGCATCCAGGTAGTTGGTAATCCACCCTCAAATCTAGACCTATTTCCCGGAGGTTTTTTCCTGGATGTTAAGGAATCCGCTAAAACTCTCCAGATGATGTAGCAGAGGTATTTCTTGAGCTTCTTGAAGGAATATCCAAATCCGCATGGTCCTGTTACTTCGCCAAATGGTTCGTCCCCATGGGATTTCACATGAACGCTGGAGTGAACTACTTCTAGAAAATGTAGTTGTTTTAAAATACGGAACTTTTCTGCATCCTCAGACTTAATACTGCACCTGCGTAAACACATCCGTGGGTAATTCTGCATCGCCTTCCTTCTTCTCCATAAACGTTTTGTGTCTCTGCTGCCTTTTCTTAGTTTCAACTTTATGTTGTTCTCCTTCATGTGATGTATAGCCTCATGCATAGTGTGTTTATACTCGTTTATTTTTGCTCCGGTAAACAGCAGATTGTCCAGGTACATGAAAGCTTTGGTCTGGGTTGTTATGCTATTCTCTGTTTTTCACTGAAAAATAGCAGAAACCGACTGGATGTCTAAGGATAGCTAGCTACACTTAGCAAAAGGAAATGGTTCATGGTTGTGACAGTTAATTTGGCCCCAACATACAGTTTAATCAGCAGATAAGTGTGCGCGAGGTATATGGGTTAAGATGTTTGTTGCTGCTGAGTTTGTCGTAAAAGTTCCCAATTTCTGCTGTGGAAAGTAGTCAGCTGCTATACTGTAATCTATGGTACTTTTCTAGTCAACACAGAGGGGAATTGATTCACCAGGCTTCAATAATGCGAAAGTTGTAATGGTGTAATTCGAAAACATTATTGCATATATGATGCCGCTGTACTGCAGACGAGCAACTTCCTCTTCTACGTTAGATCGCTTCATATACAGCAGCGACCAAGACGTGATGAACCGTGTTTGTACGTCAGGTGAAATGTAGATATTTACTTGTCCACCATGTGACTTTACTTCTTCTGGTGTCTTAAAAACTGGTGCGTATTGGTTGAGCCGCATTTGTAAGGCCAGTTTGTTTATCGATATAACCGTAAGTTAATAGATCCAGTCACAGCGCAATACATTTCTGCTATCTGTTCGATATATATGGTTCCCCGGTTTGTCTTCACTATACATAATACCACAACATCCCCCGCAGTCTCAGCTCATCACCACATCGCAAATTTGGCTGCTAAGGATTGTTGGGACCCGTTAGGGCAAATCTGCGTGCGAAATGTTGGTTACGCTTACATTTTGTAATATATATATATATATATATATATATATATATATATAGCTGTAGTGCAATAGCAAGAATGTTGTTGTCTACCACTTGGGAATGTGGAATTGCAATGGAACGGCATATAAGGGGAAAATGCCCGCGTATGTCCTTTAGTTACAAACATACAAGAACAAATGATCTGAGTAAGGTTATACTCCCGGGATGGCTTCGTCGTAAGCCAGAACGATAGTAGCTGATGGAACACTGGCTGTATTTTCTCAACTTTGATGGCATCAACCGGAAAACCTTCAGCATATTGCTTCGAATTCATTTGCGATACTGCAAATGTTGATTAATGATTTCAGCTGTTCTGCGACCCATGAACAACTCAGATATCGGGTAGATTTGTTGAAGACCCTGAGGGAAAACAGACAAGTTGATGGAAAATTCTTATGATTCGCGCAAAAGATTGCAAGTTTGACAATTGAGTCAGATGAAGTAATAGTTAGCTTCGAATTCAGTTCCCTATCTCCGAACACACTAAATGGTGACTCATCGGGGGTAGCACCACGCTACCTGGCTGAGGCGAGTAGCGATGGTTAAAGAACGGAATTGACAGTAGAAAAAATAATAGAAGATAATAAAGTGTGTCTTAGCATGTCATAATTTACGTCCCAGTCGAGGCTGTGCGCTTAGGAAAACCGTTTCGCCATTGGGTCTCCAATATTCCCCGTACTGGCAAATCTACATATATAAAAGTTTGAAAAGAGAAGGTTGACAAACTCCAGAAGCTCATTAAAGATTTGGGGTTGCTACGTAGCTACTATGTTTGATATTATTAAGCGGGACAAACAAGAGCAGTTTATAAACCATCTGAACTCCGTTACGAGAACACAAGTTTACGATGGAACTTGAATCTTACATGGGTACACTGGCTTTTTTGATTGTTTAGTTCAGAGAAACGGAGAACGGCTAAAAGCAAGCATATATCGTTAAGTTCAACAAATAGGAATGGAGTATTACAGTGTAGTTCTGGTCATTCACATCACATCTACGTTGCGGTTGCACCTTCTCTGTTACACATGGCTCAGACTCTGTGCACAGTGGAAGAGGATCGGAGGGCTGCACGGAAATCGGCAAATTAATGGATAGTGCATAATCGAGACTTTTAGTTAAATGGCAATAGCAGAGAGCGCTAAACCCATCTTCACGACATACGACGGAGTGGAGTGGGACTATGGGAATCTGTAATAAAGTGGGAACATCTGAAATGATCCGGTGAACGTTAATCAAGGAGAAGATAAGAGTAGTTTTCCAAATAGTCCCAACACTCCGTTCAGCTCTGGTGCGTTTGGATGATCTACTTCATAAGATAGGACGAGCAATTGCACCTATTTAATTAGTTGCAGGGACTGTACGCAAGTGTATATAGGCCAAACAGAGAAAGAACTAGGTACTAGGATAGCACAACACAGAAAGTACTTCGCAACTATCAAAATATCTGCCGGACAC
>CALYDF020009662.1:0-10615 GCA_944474145.2 Dicrocoelium dendriticum
TGTTATCGGTGATATTTAAGGCAGTCAAAAAACGTTGAATTTACATCACTCGGTCAGAGAAAAGACGATCAGTAGTCACACCAAGATTGGGTGAGGCTAGTCAAGAAATTCCTTTATGTACACAAACTTTGTTCTAGTCGCCCGACCCAGGAGGCGTCAGGGAACTGAAGTAAGTGGGAGTTGCTTTTGTGGGGTTCTACTCAAATGCTACTCAGATGCCGAATACGGAATTAGGGATAAAAGATAAATCGTCCGGATCCAACATGGTATGCAGTGTGACTCACGAAGGAAAATAGTGATAGGTATGTACCAGCAGTTAAACAAATACACGATCGGAAGATATAACTAAGAATAAAATCCCATCTCTTATTACACCGAAAACACGAATGCTTCATGTTCGCCCCATTTTTGTTAATTACTTTAAGCCCTGCACGTGGGTTTTGATACAAAGGACAATCAAGCATGTGCCGGACAATAGAGCTATTGGATAGTTTTGGGTCATTTGCGACCATTTTACGCGGAACGTGCTTTGAAATCCTCGCTGACAGCCTTCTCTCGGTTCTGAACATGTACTTGCGACAGCAAGAGAGGTAGGTGCACACAGCGGTAGTTTGAGAGTTTGGTCTGTTCAAAATGGATACGTGCAACAGCCTTCTAACTTGGTGACTTGGTATAAAATATTAACATGTGGTTTCTGCTTACTACATTAAATTTTATGAAGGAAAATGCTTGTTTTAATTCAGCTTGTCGTCCAGATTGCGCAAACTCGTTACAAAAGCACACACAGATGGTACTTCAAGTCTTATTTATTAAAATATAATATGGTGACAGGCTGTATATCTCATAACGAAACCAAATACAAATGTAGCACGTTCAGGGATGTGGTCTGAACATTTGCCTAGCAGACACATGAAGTTAGTGAACCGCATTTCGTCTGGGCAAATAACTGTGCCTCTTACTTCATTACACATGCGCTCACTTCGACGCTCGTTCATCTGAGGGACAATCTACACGGAGTGGCTAAAGTACCTACTTATATTACCTGGCTTATCGCATTGGTTTACCAAAAGTACCAAGCAAACAATCTCGGTAGCTAGCACATGGTTTTATCGATAACGTCTCTAAAATGAGTCATATGTCCAGTGGCACCAGTTACTCAACTTGTGTAGACTTAGTGAATAATATATATGCCAGAACATTATTTCAACATCTGGCCCTATGGTAAGGAAAAGCACAAATTGGAATTAAGGGACGATACATCCTTCTGGTTTTGCGCGGAAAGGTGTCAGGTAAACAACTACTGGAAATTAGGATGCCGGTAAAATCTCACTCACTAGCTAATGTGTTCTGATTGCCCGCTTCCATAAAGCATAATAGACAAGTTGCGAATCGTAGCTTTTAACCCTGGTATGTAGGTGGTTTTTGAAGGCATTAGGCACTAAGCACTCTGTGAGCCTACGGCAGGACTACCAACGAAAATAACATCAATTTTGAGCTCAGCCATTTTCCCAAGTTTCAAGGACCCCATATAACTGCTCAGCAAATCAAAAGGGTTGTTTTGGATCCCCTCTAGCAGGTTGGTAAGTTCCTGCTTAGCTAACTCTTTTCTCGGAAAACTCCCAGCAACGTGGTCTTAATTAGCTTGTTGCCTCTACAGCAACGCTATACTCCTTTTCTTATAAAATCGTGTTGTTGCTATACAGTTAGCCAGTGTGATAGAAAAGCCTTGACCTTACGAAACCAGACTGCTAAATCCTGACCAGAAAGGCTGATGGTAATGGAAATAAAAACTCCTATTGTGGTTGACCTGCATTGGCCTCAGAAACATCGTAAAAAGAGCACGGTTTTCGTGTGTGTGATCGCTATCAAATTGGTGCATATTTCACCTGCACTTCTTATCATTAACTATGATTCTGTCGTATATGGTAAAACTCAAGTTTAGCCATCTAGTTAACCAAGTGGTGCTGAAATCATGTTTGCCAAAACAAGGTCATTAGATGTTTTTGTTGAAGCCAAGCCTGACAAAATATGACCCAGTAAAGATTTGGAGATGGAACAGAAAGCCACAACTTTAACTCACAAATGTTAGTTCAAGACATGGTGTGCTGAGTGAGTGACCCGTATCGTACCCGCAAACACTGAGAGACCTAGGTGGATAACATGGCCGCTTAAATGAGTCCAACCTTATGAACAGGAAGATAATTTTAAACTCTAACGGTTTGCTCATGATTAGATGAATACATGATCACAGATTTTCATTTATCGCACTGCGGATTCTTTGCGCAATCGAACAGAATGCATTATTTTACAACCTGAACAGCTGTACACCAGACAGATCATGTGACTTCCCAAAAGTTCACCGAGTAAACCGCCTTCACTGGTTGTCTAAGCAACTTTCAGCGTTAATTTACTCGCAGGGAGATTTGACTCACCTAGTGCTTTTCACATTTTTGCCACTGTATTTCCTTTTCAGCTTTCTGTGATTCCTGCTACACTAACCATTCATTTGACTTTGACAAAGTTTTTCTCAACATAGCTGTTGGTTTGTGGGCCACCATCAGATGGTGTGGTTTGAGTAGTCAGGTCGCCATCTCGGAAATGTTCGTCGGAAGAGACAGCACACGTGTTGGTTTCCTCTTCGTATCGGTTCGTCATTTGCAGCTTTATATTTTGGGCACACGTGGACAAAAGTGGGCGGACATGTTCCGCAAAGAGTAGAATAGCACAAACCAGCCTGCAATCTTTACTGTGCGATGTTGTCAGTGCCAATAAGCTTTGATACTGAAGGACACTACTTTAACTGAAGCAAAATAGAGATTTTGTTGGATGCGGAAACAAGCAACGTAAGTGGGTTGCTGGAATCCTTGTGATACACAAGAAACCAGATAAACAAGCACATTGACCACAACCATGTTTCTCAACAATTCAGAAAGAAGGACTTCAGGTTGATTGAAAACGCACGCGTGAAACAACAGAAAGTAGCACAATTGTCTTATTTGCCACCTCCACTAGCAGTGTGGCTTTCGTACCAACTAGATTGCGTAAATCCATCTCATATCGCAACCACCATCACAACATGCAATGTAAACCACCTAAGCACGGTCAAGCGCAACATCCGGTAGACTGTCCGGGTGAAACTTGAGGACTGACGTCTGATGCGTAAGTGATGATCAGACTGCCATGCGACCACATCCGTCCCGGATTTGTGTGAGGGCAGCTCCTGATATTCTGGCTATTACTACTGCTGCTACTATTGCAAATACCATCACCAGTACGCCCTGACGATGTCCGTTTGATTGGTGACAAACGTCTACAATCGAATGAATTAGCCCAGCGATCAAACAACATATAAACACCCAACTCGAACTACAAATATTTCGACTTATCCCACCAAGGTAGTTGGGATTGGACAGCATATACCTTGTGAAATCGGACATAGGCATTTGGCAATGTAAGTAGCTAAAATAGCTAGGCATATGAAAACAAGTTACGGAAGATATTACAGTGAAGGTTTGCTCACTGTACTGTTTTCTAGGTTTGTCGCTAATATTCGGAGTTGTCTATTATGAATACTGTGATACGGCAGGCATGAGAAGCACACGGCAAAATCTGCCCCCCTCGCCATTGTTGTGATGGTCTACGCCTTACAACGCAAGGTTATGTTAAAGACAGATATGTTCCTTTAATGCGTATAGCTTGGCGATATCACTCAAAGAGCTGTGTGGTTGCCTGCATTCTTAACACGCACCAACTTTTGAGAACAGCATAGAAGGCAGATGATTTCAATTGATCACAGTGTCTAGTTAGTTTTGGAAAGCTAACTTTGAAACACATTATTATCAGTGATAACAGTGATAACAGTATATCGGCTTGTTGAACTGATGAGTCTCTGCCGTACAATCCCCATGACCTAGCGAATGAAAGACGAAAAGATGGAGTGAAGTGGGACCTAACACAACATTTAGACGCCATAAGCAAACATCCAGCAGCAAAGTGCTGATCCCCGCCAACAACCTCTGATCACATACAGCTTGTTATCATGCAGAAACAAGACGGCATCGGCGGGACGGCTACCTTAAGACGTTTACTTCCCAGCGTCATAATCTGCCATTGTCCCGAAGCTAACTCCACATCTACACAAGTTAGACAACAGACTCGCCATTGATGCTAATTGCTAGCGTCATTCTGTAACGTGTCGAGTCATGCACAAGATGGACTATGGTGACTCCAGCCTGGGAAACGAGAAATACTAACAGCACCCACTTTAGTCTTCAATGACTTCCTTTCTCTGCCAAGTCAACTACTGCCCCACCTCGAGCCTTGCGCTATCTTATATCATGGAAACAAAACAACGCTTTCCATGGCAAACGGCGATAGGACTTGCGTAGTACCTGTA
Source organism: Dicrocoelium dendriticum (assembly GCA_944474145.2). Classification (NCBI taxonomy): domain Eukaryota; kingdom Metazoa; phylum Platyhelminthes; class Trematoda; order Plagiorchiida; family Dicrocoeliidae; genus Dicrocoelium; species Dicrocoelium dendriticum. The sequence continues at coordinate 4,397 of CALYDF020009662.1, forward strand.
CAACCAAAGCAACTTATTCAATGTTATTTGTTGTTCTAAGGAAAGTGAGTGACAATTACTATCTAGTAGTGGCCTACTCACCTACTCGTTGTGAAACCCTGGGTACTATCTGACAATGGCAATGCTCCGCAAACCGCAATAATCAATGAATTAAAAGTGCCTCAGATCCTCAGCTTGAAGGGGTCAAATCTCGCTCCCATAAAGTAGCGCGACCCACACTGTGACCTTATGTACCTGACCTTACAGACTGATGGAAATATTCTTCTTACGCCACAGATTTCGTCGATCAAAGATGGCTATTTACGCTTTCGCATTACGTGTACTAACCTCGGCAGCTGCATGCCAATGGTCTCTGATGTAACTAAACAGAAGTAATTTCAGTCGAACAAAACGGTACCGAATCTTTCATTTAAATTCTACAGGACAAGTGTGCTCCCTGTGCATAGAGGTACAGAATCACCGATATTCTCTCTGGGTTAATTAGCAATAGGTTTAACAAAACATGTGGTCAAATAACAGAAAATTTTGATCAGAACAACTCGACGAACAACGCAGGATTACTGTGCTACATTCGACTGACGGTCAAGTGCAATTCAATGTCGAATAACTCACTTACTGAATGGCTTTCAGCCACATACAGCTCTGGTTCACCAGTGAAATTCGCATGGAGTTGAAAACTGTATTGGTAGCACTTATATTATATTATCCCTCGTGGTTAGACCCGTATGTCGTAAAAAAGTCAGAAATCGTAATCAGTACAGTGTCCTGAATGTTTTTAGACCATTGGTTGGACAGTCGACATGCAAAATGTACCCGGCTAAGGCAAATAAAAGACCTTAGCTTCTAAATGCTTTGAATTCATTTGTTTGTCCCTAGGTACAGCACAGTAACTTCATCGTTCCCCAATCTTTACTGCAAAGTTTTAAAAGAGGATGTTAGTGCACAGCCACTTGCAATCCCTTTTACCTAGAGCTGTAAGCCAAATAAGCTGAGACACAGATACGTACATAGAGACCACGGAGATGTTTTAGTGTTGTTCGTTGCAAACATTCCACTCTAAGAGCGATTTTGCCTTCGTTTGAACTCATCAGGCAGTAATAGCCGCATATGGGGTAGAACAAGGTATCTAAAGATAAACTGATAAGGCTTTGATCACCAGGTTCCTGAGATCTGTGAATAACGCTCAGCCAATGGTTAGGAATAAAAACTTGGGCTTTGGATTACTCACCGGAAGATTGGATTGCGCTACTCCGTCGCTATTTGGAACTCGGTTTACCTTGAAGTAGACCTCGGTCATTCCGAGCACGCTCAACTCCGGCTGTATTTGTTCAGTAGATCCACACGAGAACGAAACCGGTCGTGTGGTGTTGTCTTGGCAGCGAGATCACCGATTCCCCTCCACATCAGATATGGGCCCAGATATCGGAATGACCGGGGTCTAATGCAAAGCAAAGCCGCGTATAGGATGATATCGCATGTTATCATCTGATCTCAAGGCGAATGTTTCAAATCCCAAGATTAGGAAGACCGTGCATTCGCCAAAGCAAGTATCTTCTAATTTGATGATAAAACATCTGTGTCGCCTTGTTAGATTTTACCTACTGTGTTTTTGTTTGCTCACACTCTACGTATAATGGCCTAGAGAATAAACATAACAACTCTAAATGATGTTTTTCTTTTGACGATGCTATCTTAAGGCAAATGAGCTATGTATGTTTCACTGGAATCCACTGCAACCCTATGCGCGCTACGTGTTAGTGTTACTCTTACAGCGCAACTCAGACATGTCCAGTTGAAGTAACCAACAACACTTCAGTTGGGTTGATTTTAGACTGCTTCAATTCAATTCGAATCATGAATTTATGTACTCATATTAAACACAGCCACATTTTTAATTTGGTGGCGCACTATATACATTTGTCATATTTTTATTTGATTTTATTTGTGCCTTTAGCGCGTGGGTTGTAGTTGAAAATTCATACTTTATGGGTTGACTTGACTTGAAGAGAAAGCATTACTTTACAAAATGTAGCATCATCAGTAGGCCTGACCGGTCAGAGAGTATCGCTAATTTTCATGTTGCAATCCTTAGCTTACAGTCTGTCTGTATCCAGTGCACAGCAGAATACTCCGGCCCCGCTCACTCTAATAGAGAGCTATGTTACCTTGCTCTTGTTAGATGATGGTAGATAATTTGATCTTTGATTTGAACGAAAAATGGCTCGAATTCTGACACATTAAAACCTGTGCAAAGCAAGCACTACCTGGTGGAAATCAGTTGCTTTAGGAATTTAAAGACGGCTATTCAAATAGTGCTGCACGTACCAGTCTATACTCAAAATACATTGGAAGCTCAAAACTAACGAATTCCTACTAAGAATCGGCTCACAAGTTCAGCAAGTATCGAGTTACTGCAGAGATTGCACAATCCTGCCCTTTCAATTACGCCTCCTATCCCCGTTTACATTATTTATTGTACAGTCTGTTTTAACTGACCAACAAACTGATAAACACTTTTTCGAATTTTGATTCCCCTTCTGGTTTTCGCTACGTGTGTGGTGTTACCGATTGTCGGTCTGTTTGCCTCGGTCAGCGACCGTCTGATCTACCGAGTCGAAGTGTTGCGCGGACTAAGGTTTCGTCTTCCCAACCGGATTGTGCGACTAATTGACGGCCTACCTAGCATCGTAATTTATCGAACATTTGGTCCAACATTCTTAGTTTATATAAGGAGATTCTTGTAACGTAGCCAAACCCTTTTAGAGTAGTTTTTCTACTGAGTATTTGATGACACCGGTTTCCTTTTTTCAAAAACACAGGACTCCTAGTTTTGCATTCATTGCGTCGTACCGCTTTTCCCGCACTGTTATTTTAAAAGATTTCGTTGGCATCTCCTTGCCTGGATTCGATTCGTCTAATCTGCGCGCGTACTTTTGACAATTGGAAGCCTTATTTCACATCCGTCACATTATTGCATAGTCCTTAATGTTCGCACATGTCACTACCTAGCTTCCTACTCACATGGAAACTAATCTTAAAGATGTTCTCGACCCAATTCCGGCCGATGCGCCTTGCTATGAGTTAAAATCCGCCGCCTTAAATTGCCTTACTGTCTCCGACGAAGCCACACCTCGACAGCTACTCTCCGGTGTTGAGCTCGGCGATCGCATGTCGTCACAACTCCTCAGGCACATACGTAAGGTGGTCGGTTCCACTAAGATCGATGGCACTATTCTGAGACAGCTGTAGACGAAATGGCTTCCAATGAACACTTGTTCTTCTTATTGTAATCGCAGATGCTCTCGGTCTGGACAAGTTGGCCGAGACCACCGATAAACCTCACGAGTGCTATTTTAAGAACGCATCATGTCACTCCGTTGAGTCCACCGTTAACGCCGATCGTAAAACTGACCCGATTGAATCTATCTCTGAGAAGTTATCGAAGTTGGACATCGCTTTCTCGAACATTAATCGCTACCGTGATAGAAACCCTAGAGTCGCCTATGCAATTAATCCTAATCCCGCCAGAGTTCAGCACACCGTTTCTGTAGGTATCGTCATCGTTTTGGATATAACGCTATGAATAGCTGAGCTGGTTGTAAACATCAGCATGCATTCTGCAAACAGCAGCACGGAAACCAACAAGCCAGCCATTGGCGGCAACGGTTGCATCTGGCCAGTCTTATAGTCGCCTCATTTACGTTTGCTATTTCTCATCCCATTTGTACTTCTTGGTTGACACGGGTGCCAAGCGTAGCGTTATTCCTCGTGCCGCAGAAAAATGCAACCTACTTCCAACCGGACTGACATCGCAAACGGCAAACAATATGAAGATTCATCCATCCGGCCAGTAAATGCCCGCTCTCAACCTTAGTCTCGGCCGAACTTTTCCCTCCGTTTTTCTCATCGCTGACATCCAACTCCCCACCCATGGTGTTGATTTTCTCACAAAGTTCGGCCTCATCGTGGATCTGCGTAACTGTAAACTGCGTGACAGTTTGACATCCTTGTCCGTTTTGGGTAAAGTCACTTTGATCATTTCGATCGGTCTTCGCTTGGCAGTACCCGCCGACTTATTCACCGAAACAATTCTGCATTTTCCTGCTCATTATCAGTAGTCCAACGACTTTCCTGGACCTAAGGCGAAATTACGCTCCACGTCGTAATACATGGACTGCCAGTAACCGCGTGAACTCGACGGCTACATCTAGACCAGCTCACTACCGTCAAGGTAGAGTGCGAACATACGTTTATTTTTGGTATTGTTCTTCCTTCGAATAGCCCATTATGCTCCACGCTTCATATGACCCCCAAATCGTTCAGTGGCGACTGGAGACCTTGTGGAGATTACTGGACACTAAACAATGCTACTGTCCCTGACAGATATCCAATTCCTCATATCCACCATTTTTCAACTGCTCTGCATGGAAGAACAATATTCTCTAAGTGAGACTTAGTGAGTGCATACTGACAAATTCCGGTTGCTCCAACGATACTTCGAAGATCGCTACAACCGCACCATTTAGTCTTTATGACTTTGTGCGTATGCCATTTGCTCTACGAAATACAGTACAGATATTCCATAGGTTCATCTAGCAAGTCGTTAGAGGCATCGACTTCTTCTTCGACTACAATGACGATGTTCTAGTGGCCAATTATAAGTATGATGAGCATCTGTCACACCTTCGATCGGATTTCGAACGCTTCGCCCAATACGGAGTTACGATCAATGCCGACAAGTGTGTTGTTGGCCAAAGTTCTGTAGCATTTCCGGGCCATCGAATTGATTACAACGGCATTAATCTGCTCCCGAGAAAACACAAGTGCTTGCAGATTGCCCCATGCCACAGTCCTTCATAAGTATCCGTCGTTTTCTCGGTACGATAAATTATTACATTCATTTCATGTCAGATTCCTCAGGGCTACTCCAGCCATTGACCGATGTATTTAAAGGCAGGTCACGAAAATTCGAGCCCACACAGAATGCTATTGATACATTCTATAATATCAAGTACGTGTTGTCCAACGATACTGCGCTTAGTCATTCGAGGACTGGTGTTGATCGCACTCTCATGCTCAAGGCTGATGCATCTCAGACCGCTTTTGGAGCTGCACTCCACCAGGTAATACGCAATCAACTAGAGCCTCCATCATTTCACTCATGCAAACTTCAGCTTGCACAGACGTGATACAAGCCCTTTGGTGGAGAACTTTTAGCTATCGACTTTGCTATCAAACATTTTCGGCACCTACTTGTGGGTCACACACTTAGCCTTCTCGCGGATCACAAACCAGTTGTTTTTACTTTTCGTAGTTCATCCGACGGCTTCGCCACTAGAGAAATTTGTCAGTTTCACTATAGCTCACGGTTTTCAGCCAACATTCGCCATGTTGATGCCGCCAATAACGTGGTCACCGATGCCCCGTCGTGTATGTTTCTTTACGAAGTTTCATGGCAGAGGAGAAATGTAGAACATATATCAGCTCATCAGGACGGAGATCCTGAGTGTTGCAGCTGATATCAAATCCATCGATCATACTATCACAGCTGCTAGTTATTAACTCAGATTGCAAATTTGCTGTATCATTTGTACCAGCAGTACCGTCGAATCGTCTTTGCCCACCTGTATCTGCGCCACCGTCAAGCTTATTCCTGGTCGTTTCTTTTGGCACAGCGTGCGCTCTAATATCCAGCAGTGGGCCAAACACCGTAACACTTGTTAAAACAGCAAGATCCACATTTGTACCATCATCGTCCCCTGCACTTTTGCGCTTCCCGATGCCCGTTACAAACATGTACATCTTGACATCTTTGGACCCATGCCTACATTCAACGATTTTGCCTACTTATTGGCATGTATTGATCGTTAAACGCGTTGGACATTAGCTGTGCCTTTAGGTGATTTTTCTGTAGAGGCAGTGGCATGAACATTTATTGCAAATTAGATTTCAGTTTGGCACGCCATCTACTATTGCTAGTGATAGAGGACCCCTATTCAAGTCGGCTTTGTTTCGTAACTTGAACCGCTTGCTGGGTTGTTCCCAACTACGGAAAACGGCTATCACCCAGCAGCCAAAGGCATCGCTGGTTTCCATCGTCAACTTAGGGCTCCTATTACTGCTTCCTTGTAGAAAGCACAATGGTCAAAACGGATACCGATTATCTTTCTTGGAGTTCGTAACATCATTAGAGAAGCCACTCGTTATTGTCCTGCTAAG